>OY759267.1:15567488-15857488 GCA_963662155.1 Lamellibrachia columna | reverse complement strand
TAAGAGACCTCCACCGTCTCAGACCCTGGATCTACTTAAGACACTTCAGCCATCTCAGACCCTGGATCGACCATAGAAACATCCAATGTTTCAGACTCTGGATCTACACAAGACACCTCGGTCGTCTCAGATCCTGGATCTACACAGCATACCTTTATCGTCTCAGACCCTGGATCTACACAAGACACCTTCAATGTATCAGACCTTTCATCTACACAAGACACTTCCGCCATCTGAGACCCTGGATCTACACACGATACCTCCGTGGTGTCAGACCCTGGATTTACATGTCCGTCGTCTAAGACCCTGGATCTATGCAAGACACTTCCGTCGTCTCACACCCTAGATCTATACAAGATGCAACCACCATCTCAGACCCTGGATCTATACAAGGCACCTGCTCCATCTCAGACCCTGCATCTACACAAGACACCTCCGCTGTCTAATTCCCTGGATCTATACAAGACAGGACTTTATCACAGGGGCTGTCATTTCACCGAATTTGAAAACTAGCAGATTGGATCCCACAGGTACTCGTACTTCGAGAGTTGGACAACAATTCGTGTGTACGTTCGTGCGTGCGTGCGTGCGTGCGTGCGTGCGTGCATTGTATCTGTATTTATTCAATTGGGAAATATGTTTGTACAAACCGTTTAAGTTATATGTTATTATTTTGTAGATATTGTTGATTTTCAAACATTCAGTGAATTATCCAAATTCACTATCGTTTTGTTGTTTTACGAGTTCTGTCATGGTTCATGGCGCACCAACTCACTGGTTAATGCAACAACAATTCGTCAAAAGAAACCAATAGTGAGGGGTGGGGTATGACAGGACCAGGAACAGGGCGGTGCGAGATTGTTCTTAAAAAATGGTGGGAGATTGGCGTGAAAAATAGGTGGGAGGTACGATTGATGGGAGATGAACTCTCAAAAATCTAGGGAGCTGGGTGATTGGCCACACAAACAAGTCAGGGATGGGAGGTTGAGACCACTGCCACACCCCCTCAATAGTAGGACACTTCTCTCACTAGATCATCAAAATCCACGCTCCTCCTCTTGAAAGAAACTTTGCATCCTAACGCTACGGTCGTTAGATATACTCTTCTAAACGTTTATCTATGATTTATTTGCTGAGGTATTTGACCAAACCTATTAGAAATAGAAGGGTAGTTGATGTTAGCCTTTTCCCGTTGAGTGTGGGCATTTGTGGCAGACATTAAGCATTTATGTTACCTGCTTGCACGAAACAGTTATATTAAAAAAAATCAATTTAGGTAATGAAACGTTCCTGTCTGTGAACAATTCACAGCCTACTTGACATTTAATGCTCACCCGTGTGTGATATGCGGTTGTTGACATTTATTTTGCGTTCGACGCAGATATCATGGATTACGGACGGCTACCTCCCGTAGTGTTAAACGCGTATGTATAAAGCTCTGCTCTGAATAGTGCCACAACAAATACCACCGAGACTTCATAATATAACTCTTTTGTTTTCTCTGAGATACAATTCTATAAGTTCCATTCGTTGTTCGCTGTATTGTACTAAAACCCAATGTTACAATTATTAAAGCAACGCAAAATGATATTAGTCTGACAAACAGTGATATTATTTTTGACCGGATCCGGTTAAAATTCGGCGAAAAATGCACAAAGGCGATCCAGTTCTCTATCTATTACATCAGGTTGTTCGCACTTTCGCAAGTTATGTTATACAAGGCACCTCCACCTTCTCAGATCCTGCATCTACACAAGACACCTCCGCTGTTTCAGACCCTGTATCTACACAAGAAACCCCGCCAACTCAGATCCTGGATCTACACAAGACACCTAGCCGTCTCAGACCCTGGATCGACCCTTGACACTTCCATTGTCTCAGAGCGTGGATCAACACAAGATTGTTCCGAAGTCTCAGACCCTGGATCTGCACAAGACACTTCCATCGGCTCACACCCTGGATACAATATACCTCAGCCGTCTCAGATCCTGGATCTACACAAGATATCTCCTTCGTTTGAGACCCCGGACCGTCGTCTCAGACCCTGGACCTATACTAGAAACCTCCTCCGTCTCAGACCCTGGATCTACACAAGACACCTACACCGTCTCAGACCCTGGATCTACACAAGACACCTACACCGTCTCAGACCCTGAATCTACGCAAGACACCTCCACCGTCTCAGACCCTGGATCTACACAAGACACCTCCACCGTCTCAGACCCTGGATCTTCACAAGATACCTCCACCGTCTCAGAAAATGGATCTACGCAAGACACTTCCGTCGTCTAACATCCTGGATCTATGCAAGATGCTACCACTTCCGCCGTCTGAGATCCTAGATCTATACAAGACAGGACTTTTTATAGAATTTGTAAACTAGCAGATTGGATTCCACAGGTACTAGTACTTCGAGAGTTGGACAAAAATTCGTGCGTGCGTGCGTTCGTACGTGCGTGCGTGCGTTCGTACGTGCGTGCGTGCGTGCGTGCGTGCGTGCGTGCGTGCGTGCGTGCGTGCATTGTGTCTGTATTTATTCATTTGGGAAATGGGGTTGTACAAACCATTTAAGTTATATGTTATGACTCTCTAGATATTGTTGATTTTCAAACACACATTTAATTATTCAAATTCACTATCGTTTGTTGTTTTACGAGTTCTGTCATGGTTCATGGTGCACCTACTAACTGGATACTGCAACTACAATTCGTCAAAAGAAACCAATAGTGAGGGGTAGGGGTATGACAGGACCAGGAACAGGTTTTTCTTAAAAATTGGTGGGAGATTGGCCTAAAATATAGTCGGCAGGTGCGATTGATGGGAGGTGAACTCTCAGACATCATGGGAGCTGGGAGATTGGCCCCACAAACAAGTCAGGGATGGGAGGTTGAGACCACTGCCACACCCCCTCAATAGTAGGACACTTCTCTCACTAGATCATCAAAATCCACGCTCCTCCTTTTGCAAGAAACTTTGCATCCTAACGCTGTGGTCGTTACATATACTCTTCTAAACGTTTAGCTATCATTTATTGGCTGAGGTATTTGACCAAAACTATTAGAAATAACTGGTTAGTTGATTGATGTTAACCTTTTCCCGGTGAGTGTTGACATTTGTGACCGACATTAAACATTTATGTTACCTGCTTGCACGAAACAGTTCTATTCAATTTAGGTAATGAAACTTTCCTGTATGTGAACAGTTGAAAGCCCACTTAACATGTAATGCTCATCCGTGTGTGATATGCAGTTGTTGACATTTATTTCGCGTTCGACACAGATATTAGGGATTACGGTCGGCTAGCTCCCGTAGTGTTAAACGTGTGCGTATAAATCGATGCTTTGAATAGGGCCACAACAAATACAACAGAAACTTCGTAATATAACTTTTTGGACGTGCAATTCTATAAGCTCCATTCGTGGTTCGCTATATAGACTAAAACCCAATGTTACGATTATTAACGCAACGAAAAATTATATTAGTCTAATAAACAGTAACATTATTTTTGACCCGATCCGGTTAACATTCGGCACAAAATGCACAAAGGCGGTCCAACTCTCTCACTATGACATCACGCTGTTCGCACTTTCGCAAGTTATGCTATACAAGACACATCCACCTTCTCAGACCCTGCATCTAAACAAGACACCTCCGCCGTTTCATACCCTGGATCTACACAAGACACCTCCGCCGTTTCAGACCCTGGATCTACACAAGACACCTCAGCCGTCTCAGACCCTGGATCGACCCTAGACACCTCCACCGTCTCAGACCGTGGATCAACACAAGATAGTTCCGATGTCTCAGACCCTGGATCTATACAAGACACCTGCACCATCTCAGACCCTGGATCTACACAAGATACCTCCGTCGTTTGAGACCCTGGATCTATAGAACACACATCCTTCGTCCAATACCCTGGATCTACACAAGATACATCTGTCGTCTCAGACCCTGGATCTATACAAGAAACCTCGTTACAAATGACATATCCAAGATATTTTATGAGGTGGCGAAGTTTAACTTCTTTCCTCTTAAGGTCATTTCCCTAGCAAGATTTGCATTTCTAGAGTCAAAGTAAATGACCAGGGATTTATCAGCATTGTATTGAATATCGTGCTCACATCCGTAGGTGTCAAGTAATGTTTGCAGTCCCTTGGAGGAAGGAGCAACATAATGCAGCATATGTAAGATAGCATAAAATTTGGTGTAGAACGTGAATATATTTTTGTGATGAATTCTAAAAAAAAATTATGTACAAAGTAACAATTAAAAGCAAATTATCTCAAAATGTCAGGTTCGTTTGAACCCCATCTGAAAACGGGAATGTAAAATTGTATAGTTGGAGTTACACCAGTTAAAGTTAATACAGACAATACGACTCTCTACCACAGGTGGTTTTGAACCCCGGTCCCCTCGACTGAAAGTCCGACGCTCTACCACTCGACCACCGCGCCCCATTCGGGTAAACATAATATTATGAATAATATGACATTGCCACAAGAACGATGTAAGTGATTGACTCAGTCTCTCGTCCGGACAACAAGAACATAATATTATAGTTACACATTGTGTGTCTAAATGTTCCATGCATTAAAAAGTTGATTAATTGACAACACCCTTGCTTTATAGTGAAACCTAGAAAGAACGAATATTAAAACAAATCCCTCGCCTATATGACATATAAACAAATTGGACCATCCCAAAAAAGGCAAGGAGAAAAGTTTATCACAATGACTTTGTCGTGGACATTGAACCCTTCAGTTAGCTTTACATGTGGAAGCGCCACCTGGGGAAAAAGAGGAACACGCGGATGTTGACACTAGAGAGTTATGCCATTAGTTAATAATAATATAACTTCTATAGCGCCTCAATCCCCACGAACCAGAGCTCAGAGGTGCAACAAACCAGAATCGCTAAAAACGATATATCATGAACAGAGACGCGCAAAGCCATCATCACAGCAACCGAGGGACTGCCGAGGATTTAAGATGCAATTTCGGAAATATATGCCTTTAGTTTTTTGTGGAAGATAACTATGTGTTAAAATTTAGAGTGATGGCGAGTTCATTCCCGATTTTGGGCGCAGCTACAGAGAAGATGCGTTTGCCCAGTCGGCTTAGATTAGTTTTAGGAACAACACGTTGCTGTGAGATATATGGTCTACCCTACCGGTGGATATTTGAGATCGCAGGAGATTAGTAAATATAGTGGTTGTTGTGTAGATAGAGCATCGTATCTGAGAGTAAAAATACGAAATCTCTACTTACTATAATATAGCAAGTAGAGATTACATTATAATGTATCCATGCATAACTAACACAATGCGGACACTCACCTGTTGTCATCTATTCCACTGCGATTGCGTTCATGACTGAATAAAGGTTTGTTACTGCGTTGCCCATTGTTTCGAGAGTGAAAACTTTGCTGAAAGCTTTATTCTAATAATTTTTGCTTATTGTTTTATGAAAGCTGGTAATAAAGTTGACAAAATATCTTAAACATTCACAATTACTGTCTTTATGAAGGCATATATTTAAATTTGCATTGATTATAAACCAATATAATTGTAAATTGTTGTAAGTTGTAAATGAAAAAAAAATATGTTTTATGCATTTTTCGTTAGCATAATTGAAGCAAATATCTAATAGATAATTGTTCTATTGAAGTTCTAGGCCACGATGACAATAATATGAGATATTGCTACTGTTTCAATCAAGTGCACACACACGCACACGCACACGCACACGCACACGCACACGCACACGCACACGCACACGCACACACACACACACACACACACACATATATGATGCTTGCTTATATAACACTGTTGTTTCAATAAAGCACACATATGTAGTGTAGTGAGTTTGTTCCTTCACCTAGCTTTAAAAAGAACTGGACTTTAGTTTCATACGGATCGTGTTACTCACAGACCCCTTATATTCTGATTGACCAGTCGACGCAAACTATTACCAAGATTAAACCTGTCTGGACTTCCGCACTGTGTGCAGTGACACTCTGCTTTAATAAAAGATGCATGATTATATGAATAATAAAGATGCACTCACTACATTCTGCGTGCAGTTATTCCATCATGCTGTTGCCTTAATTTATATATATATATATGTGTGTGTGTGTGTGTGTGTGTGTGTGTGTGTGTGTGTGTGTGTGTGTGTGTGTGTGTGTGTGTGTGTGTGCGTGCGTGTGTTCGTGTGTGCGTGTTTGTGTGTGTGCGTGTGTGCGTGTGCGTGTATGTGTGTGTGTGTGTGTGTGTGTGTGTGTGTGTGTGTGTTTGCAGATTGTTCATAAATTATGTGGGAGGTGCCATTGGTGGTAGGTGGACTCTAAAAAATCGTAGGAGGTGGGAGATTGCCCCAACAAACAAGTCAGACACGGTATGTTGAGACCACTGCCACAGCCCCTCGATAGTAGGACACTTCCCTCAATATATCATCAAATTCGACGCGCCACCTCCGGCCAGAAACGTTGCATCCTAACGCTGCGGTCGTTAGATATACTCTTCTAATCTTTTAGCTATGATTTATTGCTTCAGGTGTTTGACCGAAACTATTAGAAATAGTTGCGTAGTTGAGTGATGTTAGCCTTTTTCCTGTTGAGTGCTGACATTCTTGACCAACATTAAACATTTATGCTACCTGCTTACTCCAAACAGTTATATTCAAAAACCAGTTTAGGTAATGAAACATGACACTTGTTGACACTTATTTCGGGACTACGAATAACTAACTATTGTAGTGTTAAACGTGTGTGTATACAGCAATGCTCTGAATATTGACACAATAAATAAAACAGAAATTTCGTAATGCAACTCTTTTTGTATTATTCTGAGATACAATTCTATAAGTTCCCTTCGTGGTTCATTATGTACACTAAAACCCAATGTTACAAAATAAAAGGCATCCTAAAACCAGTGTTTCCGCACATGACACCTCCACCGTCTCAGATCCTGCGTCTAAACAAGACAACTCCGCCGTCTCAGACCCTGGATCTACACAAGAAACCACCGCCGTCTCAGACCCGTGGTTCGTGGTTCGCTGTACAGATTAACCCAATGTTACAATTATTAACGCAACGCAAAATAATATTAATCTGAAAAACAGTGTCTTTATGTTTGACCGGTTAAATTCGGCGAAAAAAGAAATACGACGATCCAGCTCTCTACACTGTGACACCAGGCTGTTCGCACTTTCGCAAGTTATGCTAGTGGCAGCGACCCACCAATAAAAGGCATCCTGAAGCCAGTGTTTCTGCACATGACAACTTCGTTGTCTACCCTGGACACCTCCGCCGTGTGGGACGCTGGATCGACACAAGACTCCACCGCCGTCTGAGACCCTGGATCTACTTAAGATACTGAGATCCTACATCTACAAATGACACCTCCGCCGTTTCAAACCCAGCATCTACACAACAAACCTCCATGCAAGACACATCCGCAATCTGAGACCCTGGATCTACACAACATACTTCCGAAGTCACCAACATTGGATCGACAAAAGACACCACCGACGTCCCAGAACATGCATCTACACAAGACACATCTGCTGTCTCAGGCCCTGGAACTATACAAGAGCGTTTAAGACCGTGGATCTGGATCTACACAAAACACTTTCACCGTCTCAGACCCTGGTTCTACAAAGGACACCTCCATTGTCTCAGACCTTGTATCTACACAAGACACCTTCAATCTCTCATTTCATCTACATAATCATCTACACCTCCGCCATCTAAGACCCTGGATCTATGCAAGACACTTCCGTCATCTCACACCCTGCGTCTACACAAGACACTTCCGTCATCTCAGACCCCGGATCTACAAACGATACCTCCGTCGTCTCAGACCCTGGATCTACAAATGATATCTCCATCGTCTCAGACCCTGGATCTTTACAAGACGCCTCCGTCGTCTCAGACCTTGGATCTACACAAGACACCTCCGCCGTCTGAGAATCTGGATCTATACAAGACAGGACTTTATCACAGGGGCTGTCATTTCATAGAATTTGTAAACTAGCAGATTGGATCCCACACGTACTCGTACTTCGAGAGTTGGGCAACAATGCGTACGTGCATGCGTGCGTGCGTGCCTTGTGTCTGTATTTGCTCAATTGGGAAATTGACTTGTACAAACCGTTTAAGTTACATGTTATTATTTAGTAGATATTGCTGAATTTCAAACATACAGTGAATTATCCAAATTCACTATCGTTTGATGTTTTACGAGTTCTGTCATGGCGCACCAACTCACTGGTTAATGCAACAGCAATTCGTCAAAAGAAACCAATAATGAGGGGGCGTATAACAGGAACAGGGCGGTGGGTGGTTGTTCCTAAAAATGTGTGCCTCAGAAATAGGTGGGAGGTGCGATTTGTGGGAGGTGGACTCTCAAAAATCGTGGGATGTGGGACATTGGCCCCGCAAACAAGTCAGAGATGGGTGGTTGAGACCACTGCCACACCCCTTCAATAGTAGGACACTTCCCTCACTAGATCATCAAATTCGACGAGCCTCCTCCGGCCAGGAACGTTGCATCCGAAATGTTGCGGTCGTTAGATATACTCTTCTAATATTTTAGCTATGATTTATTGTTTCAGGTGTTTGACCGAAACTATTAGAAATAATTGCGTAGTTAAGTGATGTTACCCTTTTTCCCGGTGAGTGCTGACATTTGTGACCAACATTAAACATTTATGCTACCTGCTTACACGAAACAGTTATATGCAAAAAACAATTTAGGTAATGAAACATTTAATTCTTATCTGTGTGTGCGATATGCGATTGTTGACACTTATTTTGCGTTCGCCGCGCATATATTAGGGATTACGTACGGTTAGATCTCGTAGTGTTAAACACTTGTGTGTAAAGCAATGCTCTGAATAAAACTACAACAAATAAAACCGAAATTTCGTAATGCAACTTTTTGGTTTTTTTTCTGACTAAAACCCAATGTTACAAAATAAAAGGCATCCTGAAGCCAGTGTTTCCGCACATGACACCTCCACCGTCTCAGATCCTGCATCTAAACAAGACACCTCTGCCGTCTCAGGCCCTGGATCTACACAGGACACCTTCGCCGTATCAGACCCTGGATCTATATAAGACACCTCCACATTATCATACCCTGTACAAGACATCTCCGCCGTCTCAGACCCTGGATTTACACAAGACACTTCAGTCGTCTCAAACCTTGGATCGACCCTAGGCACTTCCGCCGTCTCAAACCGTGGATCAACATAAGATAGTTCCGTCTTCTCAGACCCTGGATCTATGCAAGACAACTCAATCGTCTCAGACTCTTGATCTACACAAGACACCCCCGCCGTGGTGAGTCGTTCTGTATATAGATTAACCCAATGTTACAGTTATTAACACAAAGCAAAATGATATAAATCTGAAAAACAGTGGCTTTATTTTTGACCGGATCCGGTTAAAATATGGCGGGAAAAAAACGGCGATCCAGTTTTCTACACTGTGACATCAGTCTGTTCGCAAATCACGCTAGTAGCAGCGACAAACCAAAAAAACGCATCCTGAAGCCAGTGTTTCCGCACATGACAACTTCGCCGTGTGAGACCCTGCATCTACACAAGACACATCCGCTGTGTCAGACCCTGGATTTACACAACAAACCTTCGCCTTCCCAGACCCTGCATCCATGCAAGGCACCCCCGCCATCTGAGACCCTGGATCTACATAAGATACTTCCGAAATCTCAGACATTGGATCAACACAAGGCACCACCGCCGTCTCAGAACATGCATCTACACAAGACACATCTGCTCTCTCAGACCCTGGATATATACAACGCACCTGCGCCGTCTCAGACCCTGGATCTATACAACACACCTGTACAGTCTCAGATCCTGGATCATCACAAGACACCCCCATCGTCTCAGACTCTTGATCTACACAAGGAACCTCCGCCGTCTCAGACCCGTTGCACGTGGTTCGCTATATAGACTAACCCAATGTTACAATTATTAACGCAACGTAAAATGATATTAATCTGACAAACAGTGACTTTATTTGTGACCGGGTCCGGTCAAAATTCGGTAAAAAAGGAGAAACGGCGATCCAGCTCTCTACACTGTGACATCAGGGTGTTCGCACTTTCGCAAGTTATGTTAGTGGCAGCAACCAGCCAATGAAAGGCATCCTGAAGCCAGTGTTTACACACATGACAACTTCGCCGCCTAAGACCCTGGATCTACACAAGACACCTCCGCCTTTATCGACGCAAGACTCCCCCGCCGTCTGACACCCTAGATCTACATAAGATACCTCCGTCGTCTGAGATCCTGGATCTACAAAAGACACCTCCGCCGTGTCAGACCCTGGATCGACACAAGACTCCTCCGCTGTCTGAGACACTGGATCTACACAAGATACCTCCGTCGTCTCAGAACCTGGATCTATACAAGACACCTCTGCCGTCTGAGACCCTGGATCTACACAAGATACCTCAACCGTTTCACACCCTGGATCTACACAAAATATCTCCGTTGTTTCAGATCCTGGGTCTATACAAGGCACCTCCGCCGTTTGAGCCAATGTATCTACACAAGATACCTCCGTCGTCTGAGAACCTGGATTTATGAAAGACACCTCCGCAGTCTGAGACTCGGGACCTACGTAAGTTACCTCCACCGTTTCAGACCCTGGATCTATATAAGAGACCTCCACCGTCTCAGACCCTGGATCTACTCAGGACACTTCAGCCATCTCAGACCCTGGATCGACCGTAGAAACATCCAATGTTTCAGACCCTGGATCTACACAAGACACCTCGGTCGTCTCAGATCCTGGATCTACACAGGATACCTTTATCGTCTCAGACCCTGGATCTACACAAGACACCTTCAATGTCTCAGACCTTTCATCTACACAAGACACATCCGCCATCTGAGACCCTGGATCTACACACGATACCTCCGCGGTGTCAGACCCTGGATTTTCGCAAAACATGTCCGTCGTCTAAGACCCTGGATCTATGCAAGACACTTCCGTCGTCTCACACCCTAGATCTATACAAGATGCAACCACCATCTCAGACCCTGGATCTATACAAGGCACCTGCTCCATCTCAGACCCTGCATCTACACAATACACCTCCGCTGTCTGATACCCTGGATCTATACAAGACAGGACTTTATCACAGGGGCTGTCATTTCACCGAATTTTAAAACTAGCAGATTGGATCCCACAGGTACTCGTACTTCGAGAGTTGGACAACAATTCGTGTGTACGTTCGTGCGTGCGTGCGTGCGTGCGTGCATTGTATCTGTATTAATTCAATTGGGAAATATGTTTGTACAAATTGTTTAAGTAATATGTTATTATTTTGTAGATATTGTTGATTTTCAAACATTCAGTGAATTATCCAAATTCACTATCGTTTGTTGTTTTACGAGTTCTGTCATGGTTCATGGCGCACCAACTCACTGGTTAGTGCAACAACAATTCGTCAAAAGCTATGACAGGACCAGGAACAGGGCGGTGCGAGATTGTTCTTAAAAATATGGTGGGAGATTGGCATGAAAAATAGGTGGGAGGTACGATTGATGGGAGATGAACTCTCAAAAATCTAGGGAGCTGGGAGATTGGCCACACAAACAAGTCAGGGATGGGAGGTTGAGACCACTGCCACACCCCCTCAATAGTAGGACACTTTTCTCACTAGATCATCAAAATCCACGCTCCTCCTCTTGCAAGAAACTTTGCATCCTAACGCTGCGGTCGTTAGATATACTCTTCTAAACTTTTATCTATGATTTATTTGCTGAGGTATTTGACCAAACCTATTAGAAATAGAAGGGTAGTTGATTGATGTTAGCCTTTTCCCGTTGAGTGTGGGCATTTGTGACAGACATTAAGCATTTATGTTACCTGCTTGCACGAAACAGTTATATTAAAAAAAATCAATTTAGGTAATGAAACGTTCCTGTCTGTGAACAATCCTGTCTTAAACATTCACAATTACTGTCTTTATGAAGGCATATATTTAAATTTGCATTGATTATAAACCAATATAATTGTAAATTGTTGTAAGTTGTGAATGAAAAAAAAAATGTTTTATGCATTTTTCGTTAGCATAATTGAAGCAAATATCTAATAGATAATTGTTCTATTGAAGTTCTAGGCCACGATGACAATAATATGAGATCTTGCTACTGTTTCAATCAAGTGCACACACACGCACACGCACACGTGTGCGTGTGCGTGTGCGTGTGCGTGTGCGTGTGTGTGTGTGCAGATTGTTAATAAATTATGTGGGAGGTGCGATTGGTGGTAGGTGGACTCTAAAAAATCGTGGGAGGTGGGAGATTGGTCAGACATGGTATGTTGAGACCACTGCCACAGCCCCTCGATAGTAGGACACTTCCCTCAATATATCATCAAATTCGACGCGCCACCTCCGGCCAGAAACGTTGCATCCTAACGCTGCGGTCGTTAGATATATTCTTCTAATCTTTTAGCTATGATTTATTGCTTCAGGTGTTTGACCGAAACTATTAGAAATAGTTGCGTAGTTGAGTGATGTTAGCCTTTTTCCTGTTGAGTGCTGACATTCTTGACCAACATTAAACATTTATGCTACCTGCTTACTCGAAACAGTTATATTCAAAAACCAGTTTAGGTAATGAAACATGACACTTGTTGACACTTATTTCGGGACTACGAATAACTAACTATTGTAGTGTTAAACGTGTGTGTATACAGCAATGTTCTGAATAGTGACACAATAAATAAAACAGAAATTTCGTAATGCAACTCTTTTTGTATTATTCTGACATACAATTCTATAAGTTCCCTTCGTGGTTCATTATATACACTAAAACCCAATGTTACAAAATAAAAGGCATCCTAAAACCAGTGTTTCCGCACATGACACCTCCACCGTCTCAGATCCTGCGTCTAAACAAGACAACTCCGCCGTCTCAGACCCTGGATCTACACAAGAAACCACCGCCGTCTCAGACCCGTGGTTCGTGGTTCGCTGTACAGATTAACCCAATGTTACAATTATTAAAGCAACGCAAAATAATATTAATCTGAAAAACAGTGTTTTTATGTTTGACCGGTTAAAATTCGGCGAAAAAAGAAATACGACGATCCAGCTCTCTACACTGTGACACCAGGCTGTTCGCACTTTCGCAAGTTATGCTAGTGGCAGCGACCCACCAATAAAAGGCAACCTGAAGCCAGTGTTTCTGCACATGACAACTTCGTTGTCTACCCTGGACACCTCCGCCGTGTGGGACGCTGGATCGACACAAGACTCCACCGCCGTCTGAGACCCTGGATCTACTTAAGATACCTCTTTAGTCTGAGATCCTAGATCTACAAATGACACCTCCGCCGTTTCAAACCCAGCATCTACACAACAAACCTCCATGCAAGACACATCCGCAATCTGAGACCCTGGATCTACACAAGATACTTCCGAAGTCACAGACATTGGATCGACACAAGACACCACCGACGTCCCAGAACATGCATCTACACAAGACACATCTGCTGTCTCAGACCCTGGAACTATACAAGACAACACCGCCGTTTAAGAGCGTGGATCTGGTTCTACTCAGACCCTGGTTCTACAAAGGACACCTCCATTGTCTCAGACCTTGTATCTACACAAGACACCTTCAATGTCTCATTTTATCTACATAATCATCTACACCTCCGCCATCTGAGACCCTGGATCTACAAAAGATACCTCCGCGGTGTCAGACCCTGTATTTATACAAGACATCTCCGCCGTCTAAGACCCTGAATTTATGCAAGACACTTCCGTCGTCTCACACCCTGGATCTATACAAGATGCCTCCACCATCTCAGACCCTGGATCTGCTCCATCTCAGTCTCTGCGTCTACACAAGACACCTCCGTCATCTCAGACCCTGGATCTACAAATGATACCTCCGTCGTCTCAGACCCTGGATCTACAAATGATATCGCTATCGTCTCAGACCCTGGATCTCTACAAGAAGCCTCCGTCGTCTCAGACCCTGGATCTACACAAGACACCTCCGCCGTCTGAGAATCTGGATCTATACAAGACAGGACTTTATCATAGGGCTGTCATTTCATAGAATTTGTAAACTAGCAGATTGGATCCCACACGTACTCGTATTTCGAGAGTTGGGCAACAATGCGTGCGTGCGTGCGTACATTGTGTCTGTATTTATTCTATTGGAAAATGGTCTTGTGCACACCGTTTAAGTTACATGCTATTATTTAGTAGATATTGTTGAATTTCAAACATACAATGAATTATCCAAATTCACTATCGTTTGATGTTTTACGAGTTCTGTCATGGTTCATGGTGCACCAACTCACTGGTTAGAGCAACTACAATTCGTCAAAAGAAACCAATGGTGAGGGGTGGGGGTATGACAGGACCAGGAACAGAGCAGTGAGAGATTGTTCTTAAAAATTGGTGGGAGATTGGCCCGTAAAATAGGTGGGAGGTGCGATTGATGGGAGATGAACTCTCAAAAATCGTTGGAGCTGGGTGATAGGCCCCCACAAACAAATCAGGGATGGGAGGTAGAGACCGCTGCCACACCTCCTCAGTAGTAGGACACTTCCCTCACTAGATCATCAAAATCCACGCTCCTCCTCTTGCAAGAAATTTTGCATCCTAACGCTGCGGTCGTTAGATATACTCTTCTAATATTTGAGCAATGATTTATTGCTTCAGGTGTTTGAACAAACCTATTAGAAATAGCTGGTTAGTTGATTGATGTTGAGTGTGGACTTTTGTGACAGACATTAAGCATTTATTTTACCTGCTTGCACGAAACAGTTTTATTAAAAAAATCAATGTAGGTAATGAAACGTTCCTATCTGTGAACAATTCACAGCCTACTTGACATTTAGTGCTCATTCGTGTGTGATATGCGGTTGTTGACATTTATTTCGCCTTCGAAGCAGATATCATGGATTACGGACGGCTACATAAACATTTATGAAACAGTTATATTCAATTTAGGTAATGAAACTTTCCTGTATGTGAACAGTTGAAAGCCCACTTAACATGTAATGCTCATCCGTGTGTGATATGCAGTTGTTGACATTTATTTCGCGTTCGACACAGATATTAGGGATTACGGACGGCTACCTCCCGTAGTGCTAAACGTGTGTGTATAAATCGATGCTTTGAATAGTGCCACAACAAATACAACCGAAACTTCGTGCTACAACTCTTTTGTTTTTTTTCTGAGGTACAATTCTATAAGTTCCATTCGTGGTTCGCTAAATAGACTAAAACCCAATGTTACGATTATTAACGCAACGCAAAATTATATTTGTCTAATAAACAGTGACATTATTTTTGACCGGATCCGATTAACATTCGGCGAAAAATGCACAAAGGCGGTTCAGTTCTCTAACTATTACATCAGGTTTTTCGCACTTTCGCAAGTTATGTTATACAAGACACCTCCATCTTCTCAGACCCTGCATCTACAAAAGACACCTCCGCCATTTCAGATCCTGGATCTACACAAGAAACCCCGCCAACTCAGACCCTGGATCGACCCTTGACACTTCCACTGTCTCAGATCGTGGATCAACACAAGACTGTTCCGAAGTCTCAGACCCTGGATCTATACAAGACACCTGCACCGTCTCAGACCCTGGATCTACACAAGACTTTTACAAGATTCGGCGAAAAATGCACAAAGGCGGTCCAACTCTTTCACTATGACATCAGGCTGTTCGCACTTTCGCAAGTTATGCTATACAAGACACCTCCACCTTCTCAGACCCTGCATCTACACAATACACCTCCGCCGTTTCATACCCTGGATCTACACAGGAAACCTCCACCGTTTCAGACCTTGGATCTACACAAGACACGTAAGCCGTCTCAGACCCTGGATCGACCCTACACACCTCCACCGTCTCAGACCGTGGATCAACACAAGATAGTTCCGATGTCTCAGACCCTGGATCTATACAAGACACCTGCACCGCCTCAAACCCTGAATCTACACAAGATACCTCCGCCGTATAAGACAATTGATCTATATAAGAGACTTCCGTCGTCTGACACCCTGGATATATACAAGACACCTACACCGTCTCAGACCCTGGATCTATACAAGATACCTCCGTCGTCTGAGGCCCTGGATCTACAGAACACACATCCTTCGTCCAATACCCTGGATCCCACAACACCTTCCATTCGGAGTGCCGCAATTATCCGTCCTTAGCCCTTTAGCTTGACTATTGTAATTCACTACTAAATAACATTGGCCAAACTCCAACGAGGACAACATTGTCTGGCCCGTGTGGTACTCAAGGCGCCTCACTTTTCATCATCACTACCACTACTTAAACAGTTACACTGGTTTCCTTTTTTTCCTGTCCAATCTTACATATCGTGCTCTATCTACACAACAACCACCCTACTTGGCATCTCCTGCATCTTTCAAATATCCCTAGGCAGCTCAGATCATAAAATTCACAACAACAACAACTAATTGTTCCTAAAACAAAACTTAACTTGGGCAAACGTGCTTTCTCTGCCGCTGCGCCTACGCACAAGTAATTGTAGAATCTGCTGTTGTGAATACGAGAGTGGCGACACACTGCGGACCCTTGCCTGTTGCCATTTTCCACTGCAATTTCATTGGTCGCTGGATAAATGTTTGCTATGACATTTTATTTTGCTTCATTACATCTATGCTGATAACGAAGTTGATAGAGACCCGAAATATACAAGTAGTGTTATATTGCATGTCTCGTAAAGGTCCCTTCTCAAGTCCCATTTCAAATTAATTTTCTAGTATCCACAGCAGCATGCTAGCTCATTTGTACTTCATTAATTGAAATGGAAATTTAGAATATCTAGTGTTTTGAGTCTTACCAGATCTAATAACTAAAATCAATTCTTTCGATGATTTTAACAAAAATGCGCATGTTTGATCAAATCGAATGCGGATGTTACGTAAACTAGTCACACACGATAATGCAACAAGCCGGATTCGGGATAGGCTAAATTAGTTGTAAACATTGCTAAGATGTTTCGATTGTATTCAATTTGTCTACGCTTTACTGCTACCAATTTGGAAGCCGAAACAAACGTGCAATGATGTAGGTTTTAAAGAATAGCTAAGAGTAAAAAGCCCGTTTTTTGGTGACTAATTTAAACAGTATAGTTTGTCTGGTGGAAAGTGAATGAACATTTAAATATTTTACCATAATAATTATAGAAAAAAGTAGTCGCATGCACACAGTATTGTCATCGGTGGAAGTCTTATCTACATTGCTCTAGTACATTTAAGTAAGTTCTTATGATTAGGTTTTAAGTTTCTTTCTGAACTCGTCAAATCAAATCCAATTTATTTAGACACCGCATCTCTAATACATAGAATATGGATTGTTTACATTACATCAGTGGATAAGGCAATACATACTAGCAATACATATAGTACAATACTACAATACTCTCTCTCTCTCTCTCTCTCTATATATATATATATATATATATATATATATATATATATATATATATATATATATATATATATATATATATATATATATATATAAATATATATATATACATATATATATATATACATATATATATATATATATATATATATATATATATATATATATATATATATATATATATATATATATATATATATACAAATATATAGTACAATACTACAATACTCTCTCTCTCTCTCTCTCTCTCTCTCTCTCTCTCTCTCTCTCTCTCTCTCTATATATATATATATATATATATATATATATATATACATAAATGACAACGAATTAATATAACATAGAAACAAAATGTGAAGTGAGGAAAGTTTCCTCGACTTTCTGAAAATTGTTTCATGCATGGAAATATGTAAAAAAAATACTTGTAAAATAAAAGTTGCTTCGTTAATTGTTGTATCTTTTCAGGAGAGTGACACCTGTCCTGTATGCAGGAAAGGTATCAAGAGATACCTGAATATCACACCACCAGCGCCACCCTTCAATTGATCTAACATTTACTCCTACACCACCCTTTCACTTCATGTAACACTGGAAATGTTGTATAATGTTGGTGTCATATTTACAAGTACCGCATTCAGCTTATTAAACGGACATGCCCTAATTAGCATACACCCCCTTTTTTAATTAGGAGGATCTATAATTGTTGTAGTTTGACTAGTGTGTAACAATTGAAACGTGTCACCGTGAGGTGTTAAACAGTGGGAACTACTTTTCAGTTTGTCACCAAATTACACCACTAGTGCTAAACAGTTACCTTATTGCCTAGAGAAATAGAGAAACAAATGTTGGTGTACGCTTATAAGAACAGATTCCTTGACATTTGTCCATGGCCCAATTTTGTTTCAAGCGTACTTTACTTATTAGGTCGAATACGGTATATAATGCAAGGAAATTAGTTTTTATGACGATATTTTTGTCCAGTTGGGGTAGGGTGGGGCAAGGAACCCCCTCAATGCGAAATCATATGCGGGAAAGAATCCTTTCGGTAATTATTATCCATGTGCTATGAATGATCTATTTCATTATCTTAGGTATGTTTTGTGTCTGGAAATTGTTGACGTACCTGCTTCTGAAAAAAGTTGTAGCCATTTTAGCGAAAGTTCCTATGGTGGGGTAAGAAACCTACCCACGGGGCAAGAAGCCCTCTCTGGGCGTTTGTAGTATTAACATGCCTTTATTTGAATATGTGTTTTTATATATCGCTCACAACCGATACATTTATGCCAGTACTATACTCGTATTAGGTTATTGGTAAGGACGATTTTTAATATTAAGAACCTTTAATTTTAATGTGAATAGCTCATCGCCCCTGTTGCCCCAACTTACCCTATTAATGTAATCCTAATATTAGTTTATACTAATTGCTTGTATGTAGTGCGTAGTATCAAAAATCAAATGTGTTTATTTAACAAGATTTAACAAGATTGCCATGTCGAACAACAAGTTCCAGATGGCAAGTGGACAAGAAAGCCATTGGCTTATCGAGAGTCTAACAAATTTCTCATCTATGTGTAGCCCGCCCTTATCAGATATCTGTCAATTCTATTTTTAAACATATTCACACTACTAGCATTAACACAATCATTTGGCAGTTTGTTCCATTCATTTATCACCCTCTGTGAGAAAGAGTACTTTCTCGTGTCCAACCTACACTGCTCCTTAACTAATGCTGCTTTGTGTCGTCTGGTTCTACTGCCTTCTTTAAGTTTGAAGAACATATTCCTATCAACATCCTCATAACCGTTCACTATTTTAAACACTTCTATTTGGTCTCCTCTTAGTCTCCTGGTATCTAGTGTTGTCAAACCACATTGCAATAAGCGGCTTTCGTAACTAAGGTATCTTAATTCTGGAATCATCTTAGTTGCTCTTCGTTGTATTCTTTCTAGCTTATCTGTCTTTTTTACGATATGGCCTCCATGCTTGAATACAATATTCCAAATGTGGTCTAACTATTGCTTTGTACAGGGGTACAATTATATGTTTCTCCTTACGTGATAGTTCTCCTAATTAGCCCTAGAATTTGATTTCCTTTCGAAGCAGCAATCCCACATTGCTCTGAAACTTTCATGTCAGCATTAAATGTTACTCTTAAATCCTTTTCTTGTGTGGTTCTACCTAGTACAGCATCCCCCATTTTATATTCCTCGTCCATATTTCCATGTCCTATGTGTATACATTTACACTTCCCAAAATTGAATAACATTTGCCATTTTTCTAACCATTTAACTAATTTTTCTAGATCATCCTGTAAACTTTGTTTATCTGTATCATTAGTAACCTTTCTGAATACTTTTGTGTCATCTGCAAATTTGAGTACTTTGCTAGATATGTCATCCTCCAAATCATTTATATATATATATATATATATATATATATATATATATATATATATATATATATATATATATATATATATATATTAAAAACAGTATAGGGCCTAATACTGATCCCTGTGGTACCCCAATCAAAAATAAAAGATTTCCAGATTGAAATCTCACAATCTACTATTACTCTCTGTCTTCTGTGTGTAAGCCACTTTTCTATCCAGTTGATAACACCATTGCCTATACCATGGGCTTTTAGTTTAAGTAACAATCTTTGATGTGGCACTTTATCGAAAGCTTTCTGAAAATCTAAGTAGACAACATCCACGGGTGACCCGTCATCTACCCACTTTGTAATTTCTTCTAAAAAACATAAGAGATTGGTTAGACATGACTTTGCTTTTAGGAATCCATGTTGAGATGTATTTATTAATTTATGTTTTACGAGGAATTTCACCATGTGGTATCTAATTAATGTTTCGAGTAATTTACATACAACTGATGTTAAACTCACTGGTCTGTAATTTTCTGGCTTCTTCCTCGATCCCTTCTTAAATAGCGGCGTATTGTTTGCTTCTTTCCATTCTGAAGGAACTATTCCTCCTTCTAGTGACAAGTTAAATAAGTTTGCAAGTGGTGTACTAATTTGATCAACAATTTCCTTTAGCAGTTTTGGTGGTATCATGCAAGAGTGGACAATGGTGGTTTATGCAAGAGTGGACAATGGGGTTCAGATTATATTTGTTCAAATACCACATTTTATCGCTTGATAGATACCTTACCCTAGGGTACCTTAGGATGGTTCTGATTCTTGTGATTCTTCATTGATCATATTATCTTCATCATCATCTATCAATAATTTAAGAGTTCCGGTTCCAACTATTAATGGTGCTTCAATGTTATCTAAAATTGACTGGTAGGACCAGAATTTGTCCAAGCGGTTTTTAAATGAATTTATGGATTTTGCCTCAGAGGGAAAGCATTTTTTCTTATATTGATATTTGATCTTTGTGTAAAAGAAATTTCGTATCATCTCTGTTCCCTGTCCTGAAAGATGGTTCTTCCCATTTTAAAAGTTTAGTTGGTGAGGATTCATTGCCGTATTGTGCATAATTTTAAAAACTTCAATCTTATCTCCTCGTAAGCGTCTATATGCTAATGAGGGAGTTTCAGAGAGTTTAGTCTTTCTACATTAGCTAGGTTACTCATACCTGGTAATTCTTTGGTTGTTCTTTGGACGTTTTCTATTGAAATAATGTATATTTTTGTAAGGGTACCTTGGAGCTATGGCGTATTCAAGATACGTGCTTACCATTGTTTTATATATTGTCAAGAACGAACATTTGTCTAGAGATTGGAATATGCAAGATTCAAATATGAGGTACTGATTAATCTAAATGAGTATGAATATTGGGAGGGACAGATTATTAAAGTAACTGGCGGTGGGCTACCCAAAGCAAACATAGAAAACAAAAACGAAGTAATATTGGCTGGCTGTTGAACATAATTTAAATCTGATAAAGATAAATGAAAACGAAGTATCTAGTGATAGTTTATATCCGTAAATTACATTGCCAACGAGATTCTGTCATACAACTGGTACACTTATAGACAACTTCTTTGATATGACAATTAATAAGAGGCCACTCCCAAATTTATACAAATAAATGTACAAACAGAGAAAGCCATGACCCACGTAAAAAAATTAGAAAATTGCATCGAAAGCATACAACAAATGAGACAAACGCAGGTCAGCTGATACAAATATGATACTTGACATGATAAACGATGCTATTTTAAAAGCTAAAGATGAACGTATGCCCTGTAAATTAGTCAAATTAAAAAAATCTAAACTTAAGAAGTCAAAATGGATTACACAGGGATTGCTTAAATCAATAATATAAGATATAGAGATAAATTATATTAGAAATTGAAAAAGACAAGACCCAGCACACAAGAATAAAATACCATCAACGTAAACTTACAAACACACAATGCCATGTTAAAGACCATCCAAGCAGCTGAAACAATTTACTTAGAAACTGCATTCACCAATTTTAAACACGACTTCAGAAACACATGAAAACCATTAATGAAATTTGGTCTAGGAATAAAATAATAGAATTATCTCCCATGATAATTAAGGAAAATTATGCTGAAATAACTAACACATTAGAAACAGCAAACATATATAATACATATTTTACTAGAATTGGTTCAAATCCCACTAATAGTATATATTATTCAGGCGAGAAAAACCACAAATACTATTTCAAGATTGCACAAAACAAAAATTTCAAATTTAAAGAAATTTATTAAGAAACTATCAAGAGAACTGTAAACAATCTTCCGAAGAAAAATAGTTGTGAATCCGGTTAACTAGTTACAGGCCAATCTCTCTTTTGCCAACAATATCAACAAAATTATTATAAAAAATTGTGATTAGCAGTCAACTGTCTGAATATTTTGAAGAATCACAATTGTTTGCAGAAAATCAGTGTGGTTTTCGATCTGGTCACTCAACAAAATATGCCGACTTAGAGTTGGTAGATAGAATCACTACTAAAATGGACAACAGTAAAATACCTATAAACATCTTGCCCGATGTATCTAAGGCTTTTGATACCATTGATCATAAAATATTACTGGACAAACAAAAATACTATATGTTGAAGGGCCCTATACTGAAACTATTCAAAAGCTACCTAACAAATATAGAGCAATATGTAGGACTGGGCGATATTAAATCTAAGACATTGAAAATTAGCACTGGTGTCCCAAATTGGTCTGTTCTTGGGCCGATGTTGTTTATAATCTACATAAATTATATATCACAGTCTAGTGACATTTTTTATTTTATAACTTACGCAGTGAGATTACTTTCCAAGTACGCTAATTAATAAAAAAAAAATACGGAGAACATAGCTGCTCGTTCCTTAATTAATAAAGATCTCGGTAAAATAAATGAAAAGCTTGAAATTAAAAGGATGTCACTAAACATAAACAAATCTACATGTATGCTTTCCACATGCCAAATAAACAAGTAAATCCACCTACGCTCCAAATCATACAAACATTGAAAAAGTAAATGAATTCGACTTCCATATGTCTAACCCTGGACACACATTTTAAATTGAGGAAACATTCTTAAATCACTTCAAATAAGTGTTCCAGAACAATTGGTGTGTTAAATAAGCTTAAACATGTGTTACCCCAAAATAAAAAATATATATACATATATAATACAATAGCCATACCACGTACGAACTATTGCATCATGGCATGGGGCTATCAAAGTGAAATAATATACCAAGTACAAAAGAAGGCTGTTATAATACTAACTACGAGTAGATACAACTGACGTACGGATCCGCTTTTCAAAAGTTTACATTTATTAAAAAGCACAGATTTACTAAGAGTACAAGAACTCAAGTTCTATTATAAATTTATGCACAATATGTTACAACTGTACCTGCAAAATTGGCAGCTGATACCAAAAACAAACATCCACACTCACAACACACGAAGACAACACGAATTACATACATTTAGAACACAATATTAATTTGCTAAGCGATGCCTCAGACACAATCTACCCAACACTTTAAACAATACACCACCTCTGATAAAAGTAAAATCATCACACATAGTCTAAGCGGGTTTGCGAACCAAACTTCAGTACATACAATGCTATCAAACCTCGTGCAATATAGCAACTTGTTATACATGTAGGCAGAACAAACAATGACAAGTAGTAGTAGTAGTGGTAGTGGTGGTGGTGGTGGTAGTAGTAGTAGTAGTAGTAGTAGTAGTAGTAGTAGTAGTAGTAGTAGTAGTAGTAGTAGTAGTAGTAGTAGTAGTGGTAGTAGTGGTCGTAGTGGTAGTAGTGGTAGTAGTGGTAGTAGTGGTGGTAGTGGTGGTAGTGGTGGTAGTAGTAGTAGTAGTAGTAGTAGTAGTAGTAGTAGTAGTAGTAGTAGTAGTAGTAGTAGTAGTAGTAGTAGTAGTAGTAGTAGTAGTAGTAGTAGTAGTGGTAGTAATAGTGGTAGTAGTAGTAGTAGTAGTAGTAGTAGTAGTAGTAATAGTAGTAGTAGTAGTAGTAGTAGTAGTAGTAGTAGTAGCACGTCCCTGCTATCAACATTTCCACAACGACTGTGTCGATGTTTGGCTAAAGGTGTGTTGCAAAATTACAGTTTGAGTTTTTCCAACATATCCACTTTCAACATTTTTACCTTTCGAAGGAAGATCAGTGCTGACGTACAATATGCAATCACTAAATGCTGAATATAACATACAAAACAATCGCCAATTGGCAGCAATATATTTTTAAGCACACTGAAACATTCGTATGCTGAAGTAGAAATGAGTTTTAGCAATAGTTTCTTCAATGAATGTAACAGAATGTTAAAATTGTAATTGACCGAAATTCGTTTTTCGGTATGTAAGCTACAAGAGAGCAGGAAACGCGAAACAACACATCGCGTTCTTTTCATGTTTCTTGGATACACAAACAGGATGTTACATCCTGACATCTATAATAGCAAACCTTGAAGAGGTTGTGTCATATCATGAACGGTTTGTAATTTGTAAAAGATCAACACACTTCCCTCGACCCGCAAAGTGATCGTGGACAAAACAAGTCACTCTGCTTACTGGTTATGTCACTGCGAAATCTGCTAGATGTCATTAATCAGTTTATCTTGTATCCGTCCGTTTAAGGAGAACAACCTAGTTTCAAATACATATCACTTCTTGGACAAATGTCTCAGATTTCATTATCTGCTTCCTGCTTCGGTTGCCGCTGTGGTCGCCTTTTCTTTCTGGCCAATGTGATCGCGAAGGCGTCTACTGCTTCGAAGAGGGTCATGACGCTCGCGCCAATGAGCAGCCCCATCGAACCGCCGATGTCACCTGCGACACGCATGAGCAACTATATTAATCACTCTGTGGTGTAAAATTCGTCACGTCATAAATTTTTAAGAACCTCCGAAAATTCCTCGAAACATCGATTGATGTATATGGTTTATCATTTTGACTTAGAAAGTAATCCAAACTTATGTGCTAGTCACTTGTTGGTGTGCACGAGAGAGCTTAACCCAAGGCATCTGATACCCATTCAACCGTAGAATGTTTTAAAATTTTGAATTTTGGGGAATAGAAGCTGTGTCATTTGAAATTGTAATTACTGATTGTGGCAATATGGCGTCAACAAAAAAAAAACGGTTTATCGAGGTTAGCAGCGGAAACGGTTCCAATGTAATTTATTGTGTTCAGAGAATCGAGTACACGGGTATGAATTCACAACACTCTTCACCTATTGTAAACCATTCATGGCGATACTGTATATTTTAAAGGGCGTCTTACTTTTGGAATAACTGAAGGATTTTCTTCTCGACGTCATAACAACAACAATGTTTGTTTGGTGACCTGTCAACAACACAACTGAGCTTTTCTGAGTTCCTCAGAAATTGAACAAGTCAAACAACCATTACTTAGCAAGTCAATGAGAGTGAAGGCCTCAAGCTGCTCGTATTCTTGGACACGCCGGTCGCGGATGTAGATATTCAGCTCCAAAAAGTTGCGACTGAAACAGATTCATCAGGAATTTTGAATGTGTTACTCATTCATAACACGGATAAAGATGCGCTAGACAGTAGAGAAGGAGAATAAATAAACCGACTACATAATTGAGATATCTTAATTATGAGAAACGTCTAAAAGAGTGTGGTTTAAGACAATCGGGACAAGGAGATTAAGTGGAGATCAAACAGTAGTTTGTAAGATATCAAATGGTTATGAAAATATTGATACAAGTATTTAGTACTCACTTACTGAAGAAAGAAGAATTGGAAGTCACAAAGTAACATTAATGAAGGAACAGCGTAGATTGGATAAAAGAAAGTATTAATTCTCACAGAGAACCATATATGAATGGAACAAATTGTCTACTGATTTGGTAAATGCTAGTAGCGTGAAATGCTTAATTGTCAAATATGGGAAGGTTTGTTTGCGCATGCGTGAGTGGATGCGTTCATGTGGGTGTGTGTGGGCGGGTGTGGTGTGGGTATGTTGGTGTTTGTCCGCGTTTAATAAGACAGGAGGAACATACCTATAAAAAGTTCCGTCCAATCGAGTTTTTTGAAGGAAAGAATCCAGCCTGTTCTTGAACTTGGTTAGGTTCCGTAACGAAATGTTATATTCGCTATTTGGTGGATCATATGGGTTATCCACGCAATCGGTACCATTTATCTCACCACGTACCAGCTTGGCATATGCAGAAGTGTCATCCTTGATCATGAAATATTCGCGCATAGCATTTTTATCTGAACCGGTAGTTATCTTGTAATGGTCGTACAGTTTAGCATAGAACACACGCAGCAAAGGTTCCGCTGCAGCGTCGACTGCGCACAAACAGTTTAACTGAACAATATGTGTATAATCGATCATATACTTAGAAACGATTTATTTTGTTCTTAACGTTAAATCTTTAGCATCTCCAACCAATTGCGTTATTCTGTCTGACGTAAGCACGTCGGCGAGGTGTATTCTGCTGACGTTTCCGTCGTTCTTCAAGTTGTGCAGGTATGCATCAGTTGCACCGACTGTGCCTGTGCTACTTAAAGCAATCAAGTAATCGCTTTCCGAAGTGAATATATTAAATTATTCACGCTACTCTGAAGATGAACTGTTTTGGCAGTAAAACGTACTTTATGATCTTCGAATGCATCCCTTGCTCTTATAATATGTTGAAGTGGTTGACGTATAACGAGCGACTCGTATAATCTTAGATCTTTGGCATATTCGACTGAAGCTTGCCAGAAACCATTACAGTAACTGAGAAATATATTTTTTATTCTGTGACTGCCAATGTTGTGCACACAAAGCAACCCGTCCATGGTTTCTATATATTGCTTGATATGTCCTATGAGTCGAGTGTACGTCTCATTTATTTTCTTGCTTTGCTTGAACAATTCTGCTGTTAGATAGAACGAGTCGTGCCTGCCGTTCGGTGTAACCGTGTAATTAATTACAGTATATTACAGTACCTGCCGTTCGGTGTAACCAGCGGGACGACATTACAGTAGGCGATGTGCACTCGCTCCAGGTTGTATAACGCTCGTTTCGAAGCGATCAGCTTTTCTTCTAGACGCAGTCGTATGACTGCCTGCCAAGTGCTTTGTTTAGTCGTGTCTACTGAATCTCGAAGTATTGTAGAAAGCTCAAACGAGCCAGACACACAGTCATGCAATTTAATTTCATCCCAACCGACAATAAAAGAATCCTGCAAGGCGTCCTGCATTTTCTGAAATCCCAGTGCCATTACAGCATTGTATCTGTCATCAAATGTTATTCTCACAATGGGGAGTAACGTATCAAACAAGCCTTCCAAATCAGTGTCGAGGTCACTCTTGCTTAATATTGGCAGCCCTCTGAGAACTCGTTCCGTCTCGTCTATGTTAGCTTCCCGTCTGTCTTGCAATAGACGTTCTTGGGTATTAAGCGATTTGTTCAGGTTCTTCCCTACTTCATTGGCGAATCTCGCAGACAAATCGATTCGGTTTTGGCTGTTCTGGTTAGCAGCCGCGTAACTCATGGACGCTTTGTAATGCATGACATCAAGTGGCAGACATGTTTTTCTTGAATTGTTCTGATAGACAAACGACCCTTAAGACATAGTCGTAGTTCATCACGTATGTGGGAGTTGTTATGACGTCAACATTTTAGTTGGTTGCTTGAGTCCTTAGGGTCCTTATGAGATATAGGTTTGACCCGAGAGTTGCCACTTGTGAGCAGCCTACATGGCAAAGGTGTGACGTTTTTGAAATATGGCTTAGTGGCACAGATATAGACATAGATTTGTTCCGTTTTTTATAGATGGATGGAGTTCTAGGTATGCGACGCACAAGAGTTCTCTGTTCGGCCGGACACGTTCGGGAAATGGCTCCTGTTTGATGATCGTCGCCATTGGGCTATTTCATTGTTAACTATTTTGCAGTCGATGAATTGTTAACGAAAATGACTGATTTCAATATAGACTTACCTATCGCAGGCAGCAGGCAGCGTGTATATTGGGAGACGTTGCACACGGGCGGTTCGTCTGTAAACAATAGTGCAAGAAATAGGTGTTTTGTTACTGAGTTACTTAGAATACATTTTGCTTCTTCCATCATTACGCTGACAAAAGGCGTGCGCGTTTGATTTTGATTTGATAAGATTGGTTGGACGCTTGTATTCAACGGGATCGTGTCCGTCAGAATATTGACATTCTAAAAGGGATATCGTATTCCAAAAGAATACCTCCATTCAGAATCGTGAACTATTCTGTTGTTCGTTGCAATAATTAACTTATCAGGCTAAAACACCAGCTTGCATGCATTTTAAATAAATGAATGAATGCATGAATGAACGAATCTACTTTTTCCAACAACAATAATAGACAAGCATAATATAATAGAACAACATTTCATAACTATAAAATTTTTGATAAAAGGGCAAGAAGACGTGTAATACTTATGTTACTTGCCCTATTATAATAAAAATAAAAATAAAATAAAATAAAATAAATAAAATACAAAGTACTGAATAACATACAGTATGTAATTGTACGCATGTGACAGATTGTTTTTTTTTCTTCAAAACATGGTATATCATGTCCATTTATGGCAGGCCGAACGTGAAGTTGTAACTTTAATTATGTCCCAAACCAATTTGAAGTTGCACTCAATTTAATGAAAACCACCTCAATAAATTTAGATTAAAAGTATTATTTTATAACTCCCGTAATTTTTTCACCATGAATAGATACATATCAGATATATAAGTTTTATAAATTTTAGTTTTATCATTGTTTTAAACAAAATTAAAATTCCGACAAAAAATGTGTGAACTCTCAAGAGAATTCCAGAGTTGTATTCCTTTAATAGATAAGATGATAAATAGCTTTGGTCCTAAAATAGAACCTTGAGGAACATCACAACGTATATTTAGTGTGACTGATTCACAATTTTTATACTGAACAAATTGTTTTCCGTTTTCCAAATAACTCACTATCCGTTTACGTGCAATATCGTGCATACCATAGAAATACACTTTTTTGGCCAATATATCATGATCAACAGTGTCAAAAGCTTTCTTTAGGTCAACGAATACTCCAATAGCATACTTTTTGTTGTCTAGTGCATTTGTAAGTTATTCAACCAATTCCAACAGAGCATGATAAGTTGACATATTGGATCTAAACCCATACTGGCTTGGACTGAGTACATCATACGTATTTAAGCATTTTTCCAACCTATCATTATATAATATCGCTAGTGGTTTTGAGAATTGAGGTAACAGCCAGATGGGGATGGGTCTGTATAACACCCTTTTCACCAGAATTTTTTTATTTTGCTAGGAAATACTCCCATTTCCTTAGACGAAATTATAACCTAAGATGTTGCATCATAATCAATCTCCTTGTCCCTATTGTTTTAGACCACACTCTTAGACATTTCTCATACCTAAGATGTCTCAGTTAAGGAATCGGTTTATTTCGTCTCCGTCTCTTCTTCCTACCGTATCTATAATATTATCCGTGTTATGAATGAGTATGACATTCAAACTTCCTTATGAATCTGTTTCAGTCGCAACTTTCTGGAGCTGAATATCCACATGCGCGACCTGCGTGTTCAGGAATACGAGCAGCTTGAGGCCTTCACTCTCATTGACTTGCTAAGTAATGGTTATTTGCCTTGTCCAATTTCTAAGGAACTCAGAAAAGCTCAGTTGTATTGTTGACAGATCACCAAACAAACAATGTTGTTGTTTTAACGTCGACAAGAAATCCTCTAGTTATTTCAAAAGTAAGACGCCCTTTAAAATATACAATACTGCAATTTGAATGGTCAACAATAGGTCAAAAATGCCGTAAAATCATAGTCGCATCCATGACGATTGATACATATAATTATATTATATATTATGTATGTATGTATGCATGTATGTATGTACTGGCTGCTGATTTGTTCGATTTGCAAGCACGAGCGCACTTTATGGCGGCGTTGTCGTGTGATTTCGGCATCGGTTTCTCTTTTGGTTTCAGGTTTTGCGGCTCCTTTTTTTGACGGCCGCACGCCATGCACTGCGCTCGTGCGCCATCTCCTCCCAGTGCCTCTTGTCGATATCGGCGGCGTGGAGGTGTCGCTTTGTGCAGTCCATGTAGCGTGGTCTTCCAACATTTCGCTTTGCCTGCCATAGCTCGCCGTATAGAACTGCCTTGGGCAGTCGGTCGTCATTCATCCGTACAACGTGGCCGGTCCAGGAAAGTTGCCGGCTTAGAAGCATTGCCTCGATCCTCGGCATATCGGCACGTTACAGTACTTCATTGTTGGTCACCCGGTCGGACCACCTGATTCCGAGGATGGCTCGTAAGTGGCGTAGGTGTATCTGTGACAATCGCTGAATATGACGTATATACAGCGTGGCTGTCTCTGAACTGTACATAAGACACGATAGGATGATAGCTCGGTAGACGTTGCATTTTGTTACAAGCTTGATTTTTATTTGTCCCATAATCGTTCACGTAGTCGTCTGAACGCGGCAAAGGCCGACTGAATTCGCGCCGACAGTATATATATATATATATATATATATATATATATATATATATATATATATATATATATAATGACTTTGGAACCGCAGCTCGTTTCCGGTCCCCAAAGACACGCTGACATTATCGCATTTCACACATAAACTCGTTTGGAATTAAAACAGAGAGAACAAACAATAACAATAACGTTTACTTTTATTATTTAATAAAACAACTGGCATTAAAATGTGATAATATTAATCTCAATGGTTTATTTTATAATGACATAGGTATATTTACCGTGTTATGGTGTGCACAACTTGGGGTCGGAAGTGCATTATCTCGTCAACTGTCGCCTCGAAACGAGAATCACTTGTGTTCCCTATTGCCGTAATCAGCAGTTAACATTTCCAGCGACATACTCATACAGTAGTACCTGCCTTCAACGGACCCTCCGATGAGCGGACACCTGCTTTGGCGGGACACTTTCTCAATGTACGGACTGTTTTACCATGTTAATGTCCCTCTGATGAGGGGACACCTGGTGAACGCGGACAGCGGACAGGATATTTTGGTTTTCTGTCCCTGCTAAGGCGGACAGTAATCATTATTTTCGTAATTTTTTCTCGAAATATTTTATTTCCAAAATGGCGACGGACAAACAGCACGGGCACGGCGTGTAGTGGGAAAAACAACGTTATATCGCGAATTCGGATATAAGGCTGTTGGTCGTGGACCCCAATTTTCTGCTGCCGGGGGAAATGCCAAATGGGTCTGGTAAACCTACTTAGAATTGCTTTGACAATTCTCAAGAAACAGGTGAACAATGTCAACGACAATGAACGACTGTCGACAAGTTGTTTGTTTGACTCTGCCGCCGACATCAATCGCTGATGTTGGCTTCGCTTAGGCGGTTTGAAATTGCAATCGAGATTCACAAATACGCCTCGCATAAGAATCAGATAAACAGTCTTAAATGCAATTTAGTATGCATTACTAATATGACACTGGGGTGAAATGGCATGCCTCCAATCTAAACGACGCGAAACCAACATGCCAAATGCGCTACCGGTGCGCCAAAATACGAATTCGTCATCCGCATATGCAACGACGAACCGATGCTAAGTCGTGCATCATAAATTTATGCTTCGGTCGATATCATTGAAAATCGAGGTGAAACGATTATTAATTCTGTCTATTGTCGTTTTCTATGTTTAATCAGCTTACATACTGCGTGTGTCAACTCATATACGTTTTCGGCTGCTAAAATCCAGGTTATTATTTTCGATTCGTAGGCCTATTAGTTCAGTCGTCATCACAGTTCAATAACGACATACGTACATGTATTTTATTCAGTTAACGATTAAACAGGGTGTGACATTTAAACATCATACACGCTGATGGTAGTTGACTCGTTTAATAAGCTCTATAAACTGCATATTGCCGTATAAGACAGTGCTGCAAGCACACTGTGGCTTTGACAGCGTTCTTGGACTTCGAGCAGCGGGCGGAGATCGCTGTTGGTTAGTAGCACCCTGGTGGCAGACATGGGAACACCTAACGCGCCTTATTTCAGCCCTCCACTCCACCATGCCTGTCCCTCCGATGACGGGACACCTGCCATGTAGGGACACTTTTGCTTGGATACAGAAGTGTCCGTTGAAGGCAGGTACTACTGTATTCCTAAAAATTTTAATTAAAATTAATTTGCCTTAGGTTAAGCTGTCTTGTGCATACCAAAAAGTAACTAGCACATAGATCTGGATTAGTTTCTAAATCAAAATGATACACCATAGAAATAAATAGTCGCATAGAATATGATATTTCGAGGCATTTGCAGAAGCTCTTGGTATTTTATGGAGTGACGAATTTTTATACCACATGGGGCAGAGTGATTAATATAGTTGCTCATGCATGTTGCAGATAACATCGGCGGTTCGATGGGGTTGCTCACTGGCGCGAGCGTCATAACCCGCTTCGAAGCAGTAGACGCCTTCTCGATCACATTGGCTAGAAAGAAAAGACGACCACGGCGGCGACCGAAAAAAAGAGGCGAGAATGAAATCTGAGACATTTGTCCAAGAACCGTTGTATATGTGAAACTAGGTTGTTCTCCTTAAAGGGACGTGTGCAAGATAAACTGATGTCAAAAACAAGTTTGTTCTCCTTAAGGACATAGACTGGTGTGAAAAGGTGTTTTTTTATTTTTTAACTCCGAGTATTGAAACTTTCTGGGAATATAGGGAATTAAAAAGTAGAAACTGATTTTCTTTAGATTTTAAAAACGTTTTGTTGCCATGGAAACAGCAGCCATATTGAATTTTCAAAGGCCTATGCATCTCAGCATCTGTTGATTCGAATGAAAAAAAAGTTGGAAGACTGGTGCATTGCACAACCCCCAAGAAGCATGCCATGGAGATCATTTTAGTTTTTTGAAAACTTTGTTTTAAGAATTTTTTATCTCAAATGTTCTTTGTTGACCTATGTTTGTATACACTTTTTTGATAATGAATCATGTTATCAAAAAACTCTTTGGTACGCCCGCCCTTCAGCACACTTTCCTTGTGTACTGTGAGAAATGTTAAGAAAATTTGCTGAAAACTAACATAAATGTACTAAAAATAGGCAACCACAAAGAATTAAAAACATTTGGATCTCAGAAAATCGCATTCAAAGTTTGCACATTGAAACAGTACAGTTTCAAAAATTATTACTAAATTAATTAAACTTTGCACATATATAGCACTTTCTATAAAATGCGATACAATTATAGTTGCCATGGACATATGTTGCCATGGAAATGGCAGCTATTCTACATTTTCACTGGGCTCTGTATCTCTGCAACTGGTAGTCCGAATTCAATTAAATTTGGCAGACATATGCATTGCACAACCCTAAGAGGTGTACCATAGAGATATTTTAAATTATTTGAAAACTGTTTAAAGGTTTTATAAAACGTTTTCAAACAATTGCTGTTGACCTATGTTTGTATAGAATTTGTTTCTTAATGAATCATGTTTTCAAAGAAAACTCTTCGGCACGCCCTTCAGCACACTCTCTTCGTCATTCGCCCTTTGTCTTCAGCAAACTAGCCACGATTCCTAGTCAATAACTCTTTGGTGCTCATGTGATATTGTCACACATAAATAACAATATATTAGATGTGTTCATATGTGTTGATATCCAGTATCGATTTCTCCAAGACGATTTAAAACCATTTTACCCGTTTTTCTTTTATCGAATACTAGCCGAGGTACCCGACGTTGCACGGGGAGAAAGGGCTATCCCAGTTAAAGTCGCTACTATGGATATATACAATCTTACAAGATAATGGCGCTAACGTATCAATGTTATGTTATTCCTCCTGGACTATTTCAACCTCGGGCGCAAAACATTCAGGAGTTAATCTGCAACACCAGGAAGGAGTTGCAACAGTTTTTTTATTCCCCGTGGATTGGGGCCCCTATCGGCACCACTATTTGCCAGCAAGCGGCTGCATAATCTAGTTCCCGAATCCTTCCCTAGTTGCTATAACAATGCCGCTACTCTGTGGAATTTGCACCAGTCTAGCTGCTGCGACAGCCAGCCTCGTCAGCGGGTGCAGGCAAACTGCAATAACTTGAAATTGCTGCATTATATTTACGATTGCATGAAACATATTTTACATCAACCGTTGCAATATGCAAGTTGCCACAATAATGTATTTTGTTAATATCATGTTTGAAAGGCATCACGTTTATAATTATCACATCTGTATTACAAGCAATTAAGCCATGGTCCAATGCCCCCCATAAATACGCCACTGGATCTTTACAAGTTATATAATATATATATATATATATATATATAAAGTAAGAAAAGAAAAGTAAAAGTAAGTTCTTATATTACGCGGTATCCATTCATTAGCACTGTACATTTCACGTCATGGCTGACCTGTATATTTCAACACCAATTCGACTTCTCTGGGAATCATTCGGCCACGTTGCAATTACTGCGCGAAGACTATTCGTTCACATAGCCACAGGCTAATGTCCACCATTGTTCACTGCCAGATACTAATTTATGCAATCAACAACACAAGTCCAATATCACCTATCCTCTTCGGGCCCAGTGGCCCATAAGGCTGAAGTGCATCTCCTCCAGCTCGCTCTGTCAGCCGCTACATGTCTGGCCTCGTTCCAGCAGTTCCACTCCATTACGCGTCTTTCATTTTCAACAGTTGATCGCCACGTTGCCTTTTGTTGACCAACCTTTCTTCTACTTTCCGGCGTCCAGGTCAATGTCAACTCACATTTGCTGTTCTTGTCCATTCAACAACACTGATTTAACAAATGTGTTAAGAAGACTCAATTTATATATCAACTCCAGATATTACATCTCCTTGTTTTAACCTTAAACCACTCAGTGTCCTCACCTTCGTCTAACACTGCACATTCACTATCTTCGTATAACATCTGAACCATGTGGATTATCTTGCGTGTAATTCCGTAGCTCTCCATGATTTTCCATAGACTCTCTCGGTGCACTGCGTCAAACGCTTTTTCAAAGTCCACAAACGTGATGTATAGAGTTGGCTGCCATTCCAGCTACTTGTTCTATAATATTTCGCAAAATAAAAATATGCTCAACTGTGCCTCTCCCACTTCTGAAACCTGCTTGGTCATCTCTCAACTTGCTGCTAACTCCGTCTCTTATTCTGTCAATGAGTACTCTTCCGAATACTTTACTAGGAACAGATGTCAAAATAATTATTTATTATGTGGATTAAGTGTAAGCCTTGTTTAGCACACTTTTATATTTAAAACAAAGAAATGTGGGCTCCACAGCCTAACGTCCGGCCTATTGACTACGCCCGATGCGAGTCTCCAGGACCTTAGGTTCCTAGAGCCCACATTTCGACACATAAAGCAGTAACATACACAGTATTCCTAGAAGAGATAAAAGTAGCAATGGCAATTACTACCGTAAATCGTAATCACAGAATCACAGTGTTGTAAATGTTATGCACAGCACAGTTGTGACATTAAGCACATGCTATTAAACAAAGCAGACTATGCACACTTGTGTATATATAGACTTAGACTATATTATCTTTTTTTTCAGAATACAACCCTCCGTACGTTGCATAATACTTAAAAGCATTATTATAATCTAAACTAGAATACCGACAAAAGTGGGGTCATTTCGCCGAAACATGTGACTACCCTCCCCAGCTGAGTGAACTGAGGCAAATTATTTTTAGAGATCAACGAAACACTTAAGGATGGGTCAGACGCATAAGAAGATATGTTTTTTCTCCAACGACATCGCGACGACATCGAATAATTAGGCTATATTCTGACAGACGGCGATATTGATGTCGTGTGTGGCGCCATCTGGTAATAGAAGGTCGTTTTTCTCGGGACTTCGTGTTATTGTCAACGGGAAGTCGATCACTACCGCTCAGGTTTCTTACCTTCAGCACGTTCAATAGTTACCCATATCAGTATTGAGACCGGAAAGGTTCAAAGATTCAAAGGTTTGTATTCAGTAGTTGTATAATTTATAGTCGACCGTTGTGTAAGGGTCTAAGTCTGGGCACAGACCACAGTCACTTTTCCCATAGACGACCATTATAACGTTCTTGCGCCTACATTGAAAATTTATCCTACAATTTTTTTTTAAATTCACGGAAAATTACAGACCCACTAAGACACCTGGTGTGTAAAATTCGTGAAAATGACATACCTCCTTTTCGCACAAATTGCTTCAACGCATGATGCCCCTGCATTTCTGCCATGAAATTCCCCGGTTTCCAAAATATGAGTACATCCTGCCTAACAGCCACTGTGTCCTTACGCAACTGGTATACCTACTGACAAATGGCATCATTTCAAAGCTTAGATGCTACTGTGCACAAAAACATCACTTCCACTCACTCATCCACACAATTTCTGCTCTCACAAATAAACCCTATCTGCACAATAAATTTTTTCCTTGGGACTCTTTATGTAATGGCGGATGGATTCTGACTGTGGTCCATGCCCGTCTAAGCCTAGGGTTAGAGCCTATGCTATGGCACTGCCGCAGGCGCAGGCGCAGGCAAACGTTTCTGTACTTTTAGTTCTGCAGTTTAACGCCGCACCCTAAATAACCATGAAAATGATTATATACAGCCGCCAAACTTCTCCACACACATCTACCACATATATACTCATGTGACGTGACATGTCACGTGATCAAAAAATCACGCTGTGTAATAAACGATCAAATTTGATAAAAAAAGTAAACATCGTTAGCCAGGCTACGCGATGTATGAATTTCTCAGGAACTCCGTTTGGCGGCGCCACTATAACTGACGGTGAGTTTAGACCACATTTATTTTTCACATGTGACCATTACAGTGTTCGAAATTAAAGCCTTTTTATCGGCGGCCTCCGATTCAAAATAAGTTATCAGCCCCACCCCGCCTATTCATCCTGGTGGCCACAGCTGGATCGGAGTGTATTGGTGATGCACGTTACAGTACTTAATAATATATATTAATTCAACATAAAATACAATTGTGACAAACTACTTCTTTCTTGCCAGTGACAAATTGCTGCCAAGGCAAAGGCGATGTCCGCACATGCATGGGAAACCCCTTGCATATGTGACATGGATGCCTATTGGATGATTCACATTTGACGACGTCAGTATCTTGGGGAATACCAGGGATACAACCAAGGCAAAAATGGCAGAGGAAGTTGCGAGAACCGTAGAGTCCGACAATGTTTGAAGGATATTTCGCCAATTTACTTTACTTTACTGGTGATACTAAGGAGGCAGACAATCCGATTGACAATGTAATGTGCCAAGATATTCTGTTTAATGCGATATTTGGCTGTGAATTTGGAGGCTTTGATTTGGGGTGAATTGAGAACGGCATACCTTGCCAAGCCCAGGGCTGTGGCCAGTGCGTGCGAAACGTCGGCATCAAACATAATGTTTCTTTCAACAATTGTAACTGTTTCGCAAATAAAACTCACATTGAAATGTTTATTAAATTCATTATTATAAGAAATGAACGACAATATTTGGTATGGTTTATATTTATTAAATTATTATATCTAATTTAAACTTAAAGCAGTGTGTGTTTTTGTTTTCATACACGAAAACTTTATTACGTATACTTATGATTAATACATTTTTGTGGGACCAGTTCAAACTCACCTGGGCCGGTTTAAAATAGAACTGGGCCAGTTAATTTTTTTTTTATTTCAGACACTGCATTATAACGTTTCTTTGGATTTCTAGAAACATTGTCCTACAATATGTATATAATTAAATAAAGTAATTTAAATTTAATATGCATTTGCTTCACAGATGTTTGACATCTTGACAAAATTGCACACATGGTGTTATTTAGTGATTAGTGGATTATATATGTTTGCAATGTATTAAAATTATATTTAGTTATTTATAAATAATATATATATATGTACACTCATGCCACAGCAAGACACAAATTAACATTGTTAGTTTGCTTCATAAAGGAATACATCTTAATTATATAAATGCATACCTTAATGTTTGTTTATTTTTATGTCTCCTACTTGTGTATTGGTATTCTGAAATTTGTAATCGTATTGTGTGTGTAAGATGGTCAGGCAATTTGTCTGAACAAGTTGGTGTTACGCACGGTGCGATATATGCTGTCCAACAAACACATAGATTTTTTTACAGCATTTTACAAAGCTTATTTAAATATTATAACAAACAAATGTTCACTGACATTTTCTAGATGTAAATGTCATTTTTTGAAACATCATAGAGATGTCTTAAGATAATTATATTTTACAGTGTTGTTTTAATACATCTTTAAAGTGAAACAAAAGTCATGGTTTTGGGACTATGCGCCTAAGAGATTATAAAAACTAACCATGTGCAACTAAAATCAAGAATATTACGCCATTGGTTTAGTCAAAATGTGTTCTAAAATAGGAAGATTCTTGTCATTTCTACAGTTTTCGTGTACTCGATATACCCATTGTTATTCTCTGTATCATTCTTTAATTTTGCACATATAAACAGTATCAATATGTCTACATATTCAGAAAATTTCAGAGTTATAGTTTATCAAGTTAGAGGCACTGGAAAACAGGTGAAAATAATGTGTGCAATTTTGTTCACAATCTTTTTCATATTATTACGCATTACAGACACAATTTGCATGTAAACTCAAAAGCATAGCCATTGGTTAAAATTTAAGTAATTTCTCAGACCTTAACTTTTTTAATTTCATGAATATTGCTTGATTCGACACAGAATTACCCAAATGCATAGTCAGTGTATTAAATACCCTGACTTGTTGTTGATATTAAATTTAAGATGTCAAATTTAACTATATGCCCTTATTTTCTTGACATTGTAGGAAAACTTTTCCAGGATTCTAAAAAAACGTTACAATGGTTGCCTACGTGAAAATCAGGTGTGGTCTAACCCCACGTCAGTTATAGTGGCGTCGCCAAACGGAGTTCCTGAGAATTTCACGCATCGCGAAGCCTTTGCTAGCGATGTTTAGTTTTTGTAAATTTTTATCGTTTAGTACACAGCAAGTGTATTTTTTGATCAAGTGACATGTGACGTAGTGTGAGTATATATGTGGTAGATATATGTGGAGAAGTTTGGCAGCTGTAGGTGACCGTTTTCGTGGTTATTTTGGGTGCGACGCTAAACTGCAAAAGTATCAACTTTTCTCGGTAAAAACGAAGTAAAAGGTTTCACTTTTCGTTTCGTTACATGACACATACCTTAGCCCAACCTTGTTCAGGGCTAGGATACCTTTACTTTAGGCTTAGACTTAGCCTTAGGCTAGTAAGGTAGGCTTTAGACAAAGTCAATCGCCATACATTTTTTTCTATCTGGCTTTTACTATTCTACATGCAATCTTATACTGGGGCGGACGGGCCTTAGCCTAGGACAGGTAGGCTTAACCTTAGCAACGGTGTATCGGATGTTTCGGTCCATGATAACATGGGCATGGGCTGAACCAACCAACGGCAACGGTCGTCGCGACCGGTGAATCGTGAAGGGATCATGCCTCAGTTACGAATGTAGGGCACAGTAATTTTAGATATGTGTAATTTTCAAAAAATCATATCTGACATAACTGCATTTGAGCAGACACATTGGCAAGTTTGCTGGTAGAACATGTTAACAGTGTAACCGTGGATTTTTAGATGATTTCAATAGGCGGAAGGATTTTTGGCAATTTTTTCGCCACAAAGCGCGTGTGCGTAGTAATTTATGCAGAAATTGGTAAACATTGACGGATATGGCACGTTCAGCCATTTTAAAAGAGTTAGAAATATGTGATTTTGACAAAACTCGACCAGCATGTCAATGAGATGATGACAACGGCAGGAAAGAAGTTTCCGAATTTTTGATGGTCCCTTTTTCTTATAATCGTGCAAAACGTTAACATGGTCGCCTATGGAAAACGTAACAGTAGGGCTGAACCAAAATAGGCACCCTGGCAACGGAAATGCGGTAGCCATCTAACAGTCATTGAGGAGTGTTTTTTTATCAAAAATATACTGATAAAATGCATGAAACGTGTGTATGTCACCAAACAATGAGTGTTTAGTGTGGACAAGCTGCACAAAAGGAAGAATATGGAGTTATTAATTGCCGACTCAGATGTGGCTACAGTCGTGTAGTGACAGTGTATAGGCCCAGTTACATGCTCCAGCATAGAATCACACGAATAAATCAAAACGGCTGCTAACTTGCCTCATGTTGCGTGCGTTTGACTTAGAACATTGTCTATGTCCGGCTAGTTAATATTATATTATTATATAAATTTTATTAATTCCATCTAGTCAACAAGAACATTACTTGTTAAGTGCCGCTATTGTTTAAACTTTGTAACCGTCTCCTTTAAGAGGTATCCTATAACTGATCTACTATATGTATATAATTTAAAATAAATGTACATTTTAATGTTGTGCTATAAAGTTTGATGTGCATCAGCTGATATGTTAAGCTATTTGATGGCTAATGAGATATTTAGTTGTCAATAAACACAATTTTTTTTTTTTTTTGTATGTTAAAATTGCCCGAAAGAATTTATGGTAAGTTAAAAGCATAAAATAAGCACATTTTTGCATGGGAAAGCAAAGTTAATTTTCATAAATGTCTATTCGCCATGTCTCGATACCCATTTCATGTTCTATGCAGTTCTTTGTAAGAGAACGGACACATGGAGTTGAAGGTATGCAAGCCTAACCGTAGCTAACCCCATCTCTAGCTAACCCCATATCTAGCTAACCCCATCTCTAGCTAACCCCATCCCTAGCTAACCCTAACTACGAAGTGGTTTACAGAAGATATAGCCATTCCCAAAGGCATATGTTCATAGGAAAAGTGAACAGTTTGCTTGGAAAAGGCAGACAGCAGTAACGATCACGAATAGCATGGTACAGGCTGGATGCCAAAATGGAAATTTGCTCAAAATTAGGGGGTATGGCACCAGTTTGTGAGGGAGCAGGTAGCTATTTTGCAACAGAATATCACTGGTGATATTTGTTATGTGGCCCAGTGCATTGGTAATATTATGTAACAAATTTGGACAGAATAGTTGTATGTTGGTTGTGTCACAGCCACTGGAAGCATTGCATAGATCAGCATTTTCAGATGTGGCTGCAACGGATATCTGGTCATGTGACACCCCTTTATGGTGGCGTATCCAAATCAAGCAGTACACCATGTACCCTATCAAGTAGAAGCACGAAAGCAGTCACATAAACAATAAAATTTAACAAGTCTGACACATTGGAATTCACTCAAAATCCTGTTAAATGTGACAAATTGTCACTTTTCGGACAAAGTTGCGCCATACTTGGTCAAAATTCAAGCAATTATATAAATATTAATTTGAAAATAAGTAGTTGGTATATTTGAAGAGAGAGTAAGTAGGTTTCATTGGTTCGCAATGCGCTAGAAATCTAGTATACATGGTCTATGATTTATCAAGTGTCAAAATTTACATATAATTAAATTATGTGACTGGTTTTCAGCTAATATTATGGGCAGGGCATTGTTTTGATTTGGCTGTGAAACAAATAATAATGACGTGACAAGCAGGAGTGTTCCATAATGGGTTTACATATACATTGTGCCGCAACATGATATAAAATTGGACACTTTATCAGAAAAAAGCTTCCCTATTTGGGATCATGCCTCAGTTAGACTTCCTGGTGTGTTACACACGAATGTAGGGCACAGTAATTTTAGATATGTGTAATTTAAAAAAAATCATCATCTGACATGACTGCATTTGAGCAGACACATTGGCAAGTTTGCTGGTAGAACATGTTAGCAGTGTAACCGTGGATTTTTAGATGATTTCAATAGGCGGAAGGATTTTTGGCAATTTTTTCGCCACAAGGCACGTGTGCGTAGTAATTTATGCAGAAATTGGTAAACATTGACGGATATGGCACGTTCAGCCATTTTAAAAGAGTTAGAAATATGTGATTTTGACAAAACTCGACTAGCATGTCAATGAGATGATGACAACAGCAGGAAAGAAGTTTCAGAATTTTTGATGGTCCCATTTTCTTATAATCGTGCAAAACGTTAACATGGTCGCCTATGGAAAACGTAACAGTAGGCTGAACCCTGAACTGTCTTCGCTCGCATGGGTCGAACCATCCGTGTACGTAATTGATGCCAGTGGGCCGAAACGACTAACGAATTCTAACTGGGGAATTCTGTTGTATGGCGTGGTTTGCTCTTATGTCGAAACACGTTCTCCGATATTCCTAATTTTACGGCAGGTCAGGGACCGCGGTATATCACGCAGTGCAACAACACAACAACAGAAAGATTGAAAACTGTCAGAATTTCTTTGTGACATTTATTAACAACTACCAATAGAACAATACATAATTTGCCAACACTACTACAAATAAAATCATGATGCGCATGCACTATACGGGTAAACCAATATATATATCACATCACGCACGCATGCACTATATATATATATATATATGTTGTTATATTATCATGTGAGCGTTTACGCATGTTTCTGTGCGCAATCATAATTTCCTTTTTTATTGAATCAAGCCATGGGCTGAAACGACTATTCTTAGAATTCCGCTACTAGTGTGAGCTGAATCGTCCAAAGCTGAATTCAATAGTGACATAGTTTTCAGTGAACTTGAGTGGAGTGGGCCGAACCATCCATCTGCGTGGGCCGAAACGACTAGGCCAAATCATCCGTCAGCGTGGGCCGAACCAGTCATTTGCCGAACCATCCAGGACCCAGCTTAGGATACTTTTGGATGGTTCTGATCGCAGGATTCTTGTGTTTCCTAATTTATCAGATCTTCATCATCTAACACTAATTTAAGACTTCCGGTTCCAATTATAAATGATGCTTCAAAGTTTTATAAAATCACCTGGTTGGACCAGAATTTGTCCAGGCAGTTTTTAAATGAATTTATGGATTTTGTCTGTAGACTGTAATACTGATTCGGGGAGGGTATTCCATGGCTTAGTAACTCTGAGAGGGAAAAGCATTTTTTCTTACATTTATATTTGATCTTTGGGTAAAATTTAGCATATGACCTGTATTCCCTGTCCTGAAAGATGCTCCCTCGCATTTTAAAACATTGGTGCGGATTCATTGTCATATAATTTGTGCATAGTTAAAAAACTTCTATCATTTATCCTAGTAAACATCTGTATGCTAGTGAGGTTAGGTTATGTGATTTTAGTCTTTCTACATAATTAACATAAGTTAGGTTACTCATAACTGGTCATTCTTTGGTTGCTCTTCTCTTCTCTGGAGTGAATTCAAAAATGAATTGGAATTATTTAAATCAATTCAATTCCTGAATTGGAATTGAAAGATTTTCACCAAGTTGAATTGGAATTGAAAGAAATGAATTGAACCTAATTTTCTTGTGCTGCTGTGCAGTTCTTTATTTCCAAATGAAATTAGAAATCTACAATTTCTTTTATTTTATTTCCAATGTGGTCTTCAATCCAACTCTTGAAATACATACGAACTCAAAGTCTTTGTAGCAGCTAAACATTCATTTGTACACCATTTGAAGATCTGAGGTGAGAACATGTGCCCAAATTTGAGCAGTGGGTTTGCCTGGCAATGTTACTATGTGGCAATTGGAAAAAGGAACTCGGAAGTTCTGCTCCAATCAAACTATGGTGGGGTGTGGTGAGCTTACTTTGAATTCAATACAGGTTGCAGCTCCTGCTCTAAGATAACATTTGTTGTCTGCCTGCACATATCTGAAACCATGCCCTTTGTGTGTGCTAGGAATGTGTGACCCCATAGCCACCCCAATGGGGCATCCCAAACATTGGCTTGCTACTCCTGCATTGTTTCATTGAGCAGGTATTTCTGAAACCATAAAATGATCAGCGTACTGGTCTTTTCTGCTTACTCTGCCATTGTCTGTACATTGTTTACAATTACTAGCTGTTGGAATAACATACAAACAAACCTGCTATTTTGTAAGTTTGCATCAATAGATGTAATAGAAAAGTAATAGATTATTATCTATTACTTTAGGATATATTACTATTACTTTTGAAAATAGTTCCTCTATTACTATTGCAGAGAAAACCGTCTATTACAATTATATACTGGGTATTACTATTTTTATTACCCCATGCGTTTGTGTTGGAAAAACTCCAATATAATTAATTTGGAATTGAATTTGATTTGAATTGGAATTGAATTGAAAAAAATTAATTGAATTGGAATTTATTAAATTGAATTGAAAAGAATTGGAATTGATTAAATGGAATTGACCCGAGCTCTGGTCCATATAAATGACGTCTGTATGATTACCATTATCTAAAACTTTAATAATGATCCTTTCTATACATTTACATAACATACTTGTAAGGCTTACTAGATGATAATTGCTTGCTAATAACGTATTTCCTTTTCCATATATTGCTTTTCCCTTCTTTTTTTTCTAATTTGGAATACTAGCTGTTTTTATCCAGGTTTGTTTAAGCTTAGACCCAGTCTGCAGAATTGTCACCACACAACTAAGTCAAATACTAGTCAACTGCATCTACTTTCAGGTAAACTTTCGACAGCACATCATGTCACAAAGCCAACCTGCATCCAATGGCACATCTGCTATAAAAAAATCACAGGAAGAAATAGACCGTGCTCTAGCGGAACAGCTACACAAGCAGCTGAATGATGAGACTCCTCACCAACCACCAGGTGGCAGTGCTAGTCTCGACGAAGAGGAGGGAGATCTTTATGGCGACAACAGCTACCACTCATACGAAGACAGCAAGCCGGATTGCAGCTGCGATGAAGCACCTGCAGCCATTCTGCAGACTCATACCATTGTTCCTGGTGGTCAGTCAGTCAGTGACTCCAAAACAGACTCGGCAATAGCCTTCAAGCTGCAAACGGAAGAAATAGTTGCCAACCAAGATATCAGTAATCAGCTACAGGTATGTTCAACTTTGCCTCCTGTTTTGAATCTTTAAATACGTTCAGAATACATGTGACAATGAATCAGTTAATTTAATTGTGATATAACACCAGTGCACATGTCAAGATAATATATGTTGCTTCTAGAGACCAATGTGCCTAAATATTCCACAGTTATGGTCAGATAAATGTATGTAAAAGTTGTTGAACATTGATAAAAAAAACTGTATTTTTTAATGGTAAGTGTATGAAGTACAACACCATGATCTGTTCAGTCTGGAAGATGTTTGCATGAATGAGTTTTAGTTTCTTTGTAATATAGACCAATGTTAGCCTTTGTTAGGATATTTCTACACATGTGCAATCGGTTAGAATAGCAGCCACAGAACTATTGATCTTGTTAAACACTTCATCTAGGATAAATTATTATACGATTTAACATATTGCAACACTATTTGGAAATCATGCCTTGTATAACAAAGGAACTCAGAAGTTCTGCTCCAATCAAACTATGGTGGGGTGTGATGAGCTTACTTTGAATTCAATACAGGTTGCAGCTCCTGCTCTAAGATAACATTTGTTGTCTGCCTGCACATATCTGAAACCATGCCCTTTGTGTGTGCTAGGAATGTGTGACCCCATAGCTACCCCAATGGGGCATCCCAAACATTGGCTTGCTACTCCTGCATTGTTTCATTGAGCAGGTATTTCTGAAACCATAAAATGATCAGCTTACTGGTCTTTTCTGCTTACTCTGCCATTGTCTGTACATTGTTTACAATTACTAGCCGTTGGAATAACATACAAACAAACCTGCTATTTTGTAAGTTTGCATCAATAGATGTAATAGAAAAGTAATAGACTATTATCTATTACTTTAGGATATATTACTATTACTTTTGAAAATAGTTCCTCTATTACTATTGCAGAGAAAACCGTCTATTACAATTATATATTACTATTTTTATTACCCCATGCGTTTGTGTTGGAAAAACTCCAATATAATTAATTTGGAATTGAATTTGATTTGATTTGAATTGGAATTGAATTGAAAAAAAATGAATTGAATTGGAATTTATTAAATTGAATTGAAAAGAATTTGAATTGGAATTGATTAAATGGAATTGACCCGAGCTCTGGTCCATATAAATGACGTCTGTATGATTACCATTATCTAAAACTTTAATAATGATCCTTTCTATGCATTTACATAACATACTTGTAAGGCTTACTAGATGATAATTGCTTGCTAATGACTTATTTCCTTTTCCATATATTGCTTTCCCTTCTTTTTTTTCTAATTTGGAATACTAGCTGTTTTTATCCAGGTTTGTTTAAGCTTAGACCCAGTCTGCAGAATTGTCACCACACAACTAAGTCAAATACTAGTCAACTGCATCTACTTTCAGGTAAACTTTCGACAGCACATCATGTCACAAAGCCAACTTGCGTCCAATGGCACATCTGCTATAAAAAATCACAGGAAGAAATAGACTGTGCTCTAGCGGAACAGCTACACAAGCAGCTGAATGATGAGACTCCTCACCAACCACCAGGTGGCAGTGCTAGTCTCGACGAAGAGGAGGGAGATCTTTATGGCGACAACAGCTACCACTCATACGAAGACAGCAAGCTGGATTGCAGCTGCGATGAAACACTTGCAGCCATTCTGCAGACTCAAACCATTGTTCCTGGTGGTCAGTCAGTCAGTGACTCCAAAACAGACTCGGCAATAGCCTTCAAGCTGCAAACGGAAGAAATAGTTGCCAACCAAGATATCAGTAATCAGCTACAGGTATGTTCAACTGTGCCTCCTGTTTTGAATCTTTAAATACGTTCAGAATACATGTGACAATGAATCAGTTAATTTAATTGTGATATAACACCAGTGCACATGTCAAGATAATATATGTTGCTTCTAGAGACCAATGTGCCTAAATATTCCACAGTTATGGTCAGACAAATGTATGTAAAAGTTGTTGAACATTGATAAAAAAACTGTATTTTTTAATGGTAAGTGTATGAAGTACAACACCATGATCTGTTCAGTCTGGAAGATGTTTGCATGAATGAGTTTTAGTTTCTTTGTAATATAGACCAATGTTAGCCTTTGTTAGGATATTTCTACACATGTGCAATCGGTTAGAATAGCAGCCACAGAACTATTGATCTTGTTAAACACTTCATCTAGGATAAATTATTATACGATTTAACATATTGCAACACTATTTGGAAATCATGCCTTGTATAACAAAGGAACTCAGAAGTTCTGCTCCAATCAAACTATGGTGGGGTGTGATGAGCTTACTTTGAATTCAATACAGGTTGCAGCTCCTGCTCTAAGATAACATTTGTTGTCTGCCTGCACATATCTGAAACCATGCCCTTTGTGTGTGCTAGGAATGTGTGACCCCATAGCTACCCCAATGGGGCATCCCAAACATTGGCTTGCTACTCCTGCATTGTTTCATTGAGCAGGTATTTCTGAAACCATAAAATGATCAGCTTACTGGTCTTTTCTGCTTACTCTGCCATTGTCTGTACATTGTTTACAATTACTAGCCGTTGGAATAACATACAAACAAACCTGCTATTTTGTAAGTTTGCATCAATAGATGTAATAGAAAAGTAATAGACTATTATCTATTACTTTAGGATATATTACTATTACTTTTGAAAATAGTTCCTCTATTACTATTGCAGAGAAAACCGTCTATTACAATTATATATTACTATTTTTATTACCCCATGCGTTTGTGTTGGAAAAACTCCAATATAATTAATTTGGAATTGAATTTGATTTGATTTGAATTGGAATTGAATTGAAAAAAAATGAATTGAATTGGAATTTATTAAATTGAATTGAAAAGAATTTGAATTGGAATTGATTAAATGGAATTGACCCGAGCTCTGGTCCATATAAATGACGTCTGTATGATTACCATTATCTAAAACTTTAATAATGATCCTTTCTATGCATTTACATAACATACTTGTAAGGCTTACTAGATGATAATTGCTTGCTAATGACTTATTTCCTTTTCCATATATTGCTTTCCCTTCTTTTTTTTCTAATTTGGAATACTAGCTGTTTTTATCCAGGTTTGTTTAAGCTTAGACCCAGTCTGCAGAATTGTCACCACACAACTAAGTCAAATACTAGTCAACTGCATCTACTTTCAGGTAAACTTTCGACAGCACATCATGTCACAAAGCCAACCTGCATCCAATGGCACATCTGCTATAAAAAATCACAGGAAGAAATAGACTGTGCTCTAGCGGAACAGCTACACAAGCAGCTGAATGATGAGACTCCTCACCAACCACCAGGTGGCAGTGCTAGTCTCGACGAAGAGGAGGGAGATCTTTATGGCGACAACAGCTACCACTCATACGAAGACAGCAAGCTGGATTGCAGCTGCGATGAAACACTTGCAGCCATTCTGCAGACTCAAACCATTGTTCCTGGTGGTCAGTCAGTCAGTGACTCCAAAACAGACTCGGCAATAGCCTTCAAGCTGCAAACGGAAGAAATAGTTGTCAACCAAGATATCAGTAATCAGCTACAGGTATGTTCAACTGTGCCTCCTGTTTTGAATCTTTAAATACGTTCAGAATACATGTGACAATGAATCAGTTAATTTAATTGTGATATAACACCAGTGCAAATGTCAAGATAATATATGTTGCTTCTAGAGACCAATGTGCCTAAATATTCCACAGTTATGGTCAGACAAATGTATGTAAAAGTTGTTGAACATTGATAAAAAAACTGTATTTTTTAATAGTAAGTGTATGAAGTACAACACCATGATCTGTTCAGTCTGGAAGATATTTGCATGAATGAGTTTTAGTTTCTTTGTAATATAGACCAATGTTAGCCTTTGTTAGGATATTTCTACACATGTGCAATCGGTTAGAATAGCAGCCACAGAACTGTTGATCTTGTTAAACACTTCATCTAGGATAAATTATTATACGATTTAACATATTGCAACACTATTTGGAAATCATGCCTTGTATAACAAAGGAACTCAGAAATTCTGCTCCAATCAAACTATGGTGGGGTGTGATGAGCTTACTTTGAATTCAATACAGGTTGCAGCTCCTGCTCTAAGATAACATTTGTTGTCTGCCTGCACATATCTGAAACCATGCCCTTTGTGTGTGCTAGGAATGTGTGACCCCATAGCCACCCCAATGGGGCATCCCAAACATTGGCTTGCTACTCCTGCATTGTTTCATTGAGCAGGTATTTCTGAAACCATAAAATGATCAGCTTACTGGTCTTTTCTGCTTACTCTGCCATTGTCTGTACATTGTTTACAATTACTAGCCGTTGGAATAACATACAAACAAACCTGCTATTTTGTAAGTTTGCATCAATAGATGTAATAGAAAAGTAATAGACTATTATCTGTTACTTTAGGATATATTACTATTACTTTTGAATATAGTTCCTCTATTACTATTGCAGAGAAAACCGTCTATTACAATTATATATTACTATTTTTATTACCCCATGCGTTTGTGTTGGAAAAACTCCAATATAATTAATTTGGAATTGAATTTGATTTGATTTGAATTGGAATTGAATTGAAAAAAAATGAATTGAATTGGAATTTATTAAATTGAATTGAAAAGAATTTGAATTGGAATTGATTAAATGGAATTGACCCGAGCTCTGGTCCATATAAATGACGTCTGTATGATTACCATTATCTAAAACTTTAATAATGATCCTTTCTATGCATTTACATAACATACTTGTAAGGCTTACTAGATGATAATTGCTTGCTAATGACTTATTTCCTTTTCCATATATTGCTTTCCCTTCTTTTTTTTCTAATTTGGAATACTAGCTGTTTTTATCCAGGTTTGTTTAAGCTTAGACCCAGTCTGCAGAATTGTCACCACACAACTAAGTCAAATACTAGTCAACTGCATCTACTTTCAGGTAAACTTTCGACAGCACATCATGTCACAAAGCCAACTTGCGTCCAATGGCACATATGCTATAAAAAAATCACAGGAAGAAATAGACTGTGCTCTAGCGGAACAGCTACACAAGCAGCTGAATGATGAGACTCCTCACCAACCACCAGGTGGCAGTGCTAGTCTCGACGAAGAGGAGGGAGATCTTTATGGCGACAACAGCTACCACTCATACGAAGACAGCAAGCTGGATTGCAGCTGCGATGAAACACTTGCAGCCATTCTGCAGACTCAAACCATTGTTCCTGGTGGTCAGTCAGTCAGTGACTCCAAAACAGACTCGGCAATAGCCTTCAAGCTGCAAACGGAAGAAATAGTTGCCAACCAAGATATCAGTAATCAGCTACAGGTATGTTCAACTGTGCCTCCTGTTTTGAATCTTTAAATACGTTCAGAATACATGTGACAATGAATCAGTTAATTTAATTGTGATATAACACCAGTGCACATGTCAAGATAATATATGTTGCTTCTAGAGACCAATGTGCCTAAATATTCCACAGTTATGGTCAGACAAATGTATGTAAAAGTTGTTGAACATTGATAAAAAACTGTATTTTTTAATGGTAAGTGTATGAAGTACAACACCATGATCTGTTCAGTCTGGAAGATGTTTGCATGAATGAGTTTTAGTTTCTTTGTAATATAGACCAATGTTAGCCTTTGTTAGGATATTTCTACACATGTGCAATCGGTTAGAATAGCAGCCACAGAACTGTTGATCTTGTTAAACACTTCATCTAGGATAAATTATTATACGATTTAACATATTGCAACACTATTTGGAAATCATGCCTTGTATAACAGCTAATCCTAATGGCAAACAGTATCCCATTTTCACGAACTAACGTGTTAACATAGAAACCCATAATGCCTAGTCTCAGAGTTGTCACCATGTTGACAGTGTCATTCTTTCTATCTAACATATAGACAGACGGGCAGACAGAACCAGGGTTTGTTTCATTTACAATTGTCAATAACATCCAATTACACAGCATAAAAAAAAATTCCAATTAGATCACTTCCAAAAATATCAACTACAATTACAATGGTTTAAAAAAATCACAAGTCAGTTGCTTTTAAAAATCAGTTTCAATAATGGCGCTTATAAAGGGTCATGTTGCAATGGTCCATAGTTCAGTACATCTACGTTGTTTTGTAAATGAATATTACGTGTATCATTACTGTTAATTTGTGGACAGGGTATTAGGTAAATTCATGCATTCTTGTTGCCACGGTTGGGTGCAATTACAAATTCGGTCAGTCATAATTACACAGCTTCTTAGAAACCAATTTACAATCACAGTGTTCTAAGACAATCAGTTACACTATAATTGTAATTAATTACGAATTTCACAATTACAATTAAATAAATAAAACATTTTCAGGAGGATGAGGAATTGGCACGGTCACTTTCACAAGCCGAGTCACAAGAACAGCATAAACAGCCCGCAATACCAACATATCCATGTGGGCAAGATATGGTCGAAGGCTTATCTGACCCTTTGGCACAATTGGCGCTAGGGGTGGCTGGCCGTTTCAACAACAACAGCCCCCACCATCGCTGGAGACAAGGGCGTGGTAACAGGCATTGGCATGGGGGTAGACATGGAAGACATCGTGGAGGTGAAGAACATGAAGTGGATGAAGACAATTATGAGGTAAGAAAGACACTGGCTGGGAATTGGAAGAAATCCATGTTGCAAATTCTTATACATGTGTTACTTTGTTTTAAATGTTCCGAGTGGTGTATACACTGTCAAGTTGGTGTGGTTGATTCAAGGTTTGTTGTGCAAGGTTTGTTATAGGAGAAAACAAAATGTATATGTGGCATTTGATGTCGGCAATGCTTAGCATGTTTAGTGCATGTTCAAAGACAATGTTAAATTTATAATGTAAAAGTAACAGCTACCTTTCAAATGTAACCATGATGGTGTCATGGTAGACACTGACAACTAGAATATATTGTTGTACAACCAGAATATATTGTTGTACAACCAGAAGATATTGTTGTACAACCAGAAGACATTGTACCATTAGGCATTTTAGACTGAAAGGTAACTGTTATTTTTACATTACATTGATTGGATGTTTAGAGGTGGTCCATTTTGCAGAACATTATATTTATTATGCCCAAGTTGTGGAGTTGAATCATTGAATTATAATATGCTTCCCTGTGCCTTAGGTGGGTGATCATTGCGAAGATCTTTGCCTTTATACTTTATATCTTTGGCTGACAAGGTTATATACCATCTAAACAGTTTCTGTCAGCAGTTATGTAGAAAGCTGACACATTTAAGCAAGACAACTATTTCAACCATGCACATGTGTTGTATCCTGAGAAACTAAAAAATTAATTAAAGGTAATAAAAACAAGGCACTAGCTAAAATGCTTTTTCTGTGTGTACAAAAAGTTTATTATTGTACGTACTATGTGCCAACAGAATAATTTAACCTAAAAATTTATTTATAGGTAAAATTAGATGTTTAATGCATCTAACTCGCAAAGCGCACGTAAAAATTCGAAGTTAATGAGATGAGCGATCACGTGGTTTGGTGACGTCACTGATGACATGGGTTTACATTCAGTCAGTGATTTCTATTTAATGCTTCAGAATAGTTTCACTTGCGTTACTATGGCGAGCGGTGGCGATGTAAATTTTCCAGAATAAAAAGTAAAATTTTACGATTTTGAACTGCTAGCGGCAACCGCAGAATCGTCTTCAAATTTGGCTCTTTCAGAGCAGTTTACCGATACTAGTAGACTTTGATTTCAATCTTATTTACTTTCTGACCTAAACATGAAAAGAACCACATAGCACTGCCAAACTTCTCATATATCTACCATATGCATACACATGTGATGTGGTCAAAACATTACTCTTACTTCCATATAAAGATAAAAATTTACAAAAAAACTCGTCATCTATGCCTAGCTTCTCAGAGCTAGACATGAAAGATATAGCTAGGTTTTGTTTTTGTAATTTGTTATCATTACATGGAAGTAAGAGTAATGTTTGACCATGTGACATGTATATATGTATGGTAAATATGTGAGAAGTTTGGCAGCTCTAGGTGGTTGTTCTCATGGTTATGTCAGAAAGTAAACATCACAATAGCAGGAGTACCGGGTAGTGCTGATGGGTGGTGGCTACTTTGGACCTCTGTGAATTTGGCCCAACTGCTATGTGCATGAATCCGGTCACTTTATAATGGCATGAATGAGAGGTGAATTTGGACGATGTTTTTTTCGGCTTGGTGATTTCGGTGCCTGCTGTGAATAAAAGACCACGCTTCACATTCAAAATGATCTGATGAAAAACACTGTGTAGATCAAAGACCATATGCAGGCGGCTCCATTGTATTTACAATAGAGTAATCACTTATCACTGTCATCGCTCTGTATTTAATTTATTGAGCATATTTCTTGGGAGAATTTCTCCTGATGAGGGGTAGTATGAGGCGCTGTAACGGACAAAAGGGTGATGAAACAGCAAAATCTGTCGAGTTCTGCGAGAACCATCAAGTTCTGGCTGCGATATTGATCGAGTTTTGTGAGGACCGTCGAGTTTTGTGAGAACCGTCGAGTTCTGTGAGAACCATCGAGTTCTCTGAGACCCGTTGAGTTCTCTGAGAACCATCAAGTTTTGTGACAATCATCAAGTTCTCTGAGAACCATTGAGTTCTGTGAGAACCATCGAGTTCTGCAAGGACCATCGAGTCTGGTTACCACTGAAAATAGCGTTGTGGGAAGTACTGCAAAGTAATGCCACAAAAAATATAATATAATTTACTACCCAGATAAAAGTAGCTAAAAGTTACCATAACAGAGTAATTTATATTTCATATATTTTTATGAATCACCCACAAAGTCATTCTCCCAGAGGACAATAAATGAATGGAAAAAATAACTTGTAAATGTTATCAACGTGAATATGCTTTTAAAATAAAAATTGACAGTTAAGACGACAATGTTACGAGACGGCCTAATCCAGCAGTGCCCTTGGAGTTCCAACATAGTGAAGTAAGTCCTTTCTGCACAAGTAACATGTGATTCCTTCTCATCATAATGCATACAGATGGGATATTTTCCTGAAATAGTTTATACTTGGGGAAACCCAAGTTTTCATCAATTTTTAAATGTGTCGTCTAAAATAACATATGTAATATGTAGAAACTATTTAGGTCAAACAATATATGAATCTTCACATTTTACCAATGAGAACGATCGTCCAGAATATGTTGTTTTGCCCAAGCCTCAGTTAATGTGAAAAACCATAAGAAAAAAGGTTGAATGTTGGCCAAAAAAATTCCAACCAACATTTTTATCAGACGAAAATATCTTGTTTCATTTGCAAACCTAGTTTATTTTCTTGGAAATTTTCAACACTACTTCTGCCACATTGACACAATAAGTCTATACAACTGTTACACAAGTTCAGTAATAACAACTGTGACTCATCCCATCTGGCTGCTCAGCTCCAAGGCAGGAATATAGGAGGTTCATAATAGCTTTAAATTTTTTTCGTATAAAACGTACATTACTTTAAACTGACAAAGCTTAAATCTAGATCGCCCTCACTGTTGTTCTGGTTCTGCATAAATGTCCTGAAAAAGTGGTAATGTTCTAAAAACAGATTTGTTTTACTTTATGTTTTAACCTGATCTGCATGGGTAATTAGCACTGTTTTATTTTCAGTTGGCCACAAATGTAACATTGCCTCACGAGCCCCCATATGAGGAAGAGGAGGAACGCCCTGAAGTGGCGAATATTGTAAGTCATCATCTATTTCTCAAATCTAAGAGGCAAACATCTGTGTTTAAATATTTTTAAGCTAACTAACCAGTATATTTGTCTTCTCATTGCTAGTAGATGGCTAAAGGTCCATCCACAATTAAATGTTATCGCTCGTCATGTTGTAGAATCATTTTGCAAAAAAATCAAACCCATCTAGTATCCACTATGACATGCTAGCTCTAGTGTCCACTATGACATGCTAGCTCTAGTATCCACTACTAGCTCGTTTGTGTAAATGTGTTATTTAGAGTTTTGATGAAATCATTGAACATTTAAAATAATTTTTACCTGATCCAGTAAAAATTTGATATAAAATGGGCATAAGTAGTCAGTTAAATGTTTTGTAGTCAAATGCTTCACATTAAAACGTTCAGTGATCCCTAGAAATCACTTGTACATGATTCATAGTCACATAAAAAACTTTTTTTTATTCTGAAAACTTGTTTTCAGAATAAAAAACGTAGTTGAACACAAACATACAGCATTTTATGTCAAAGAACGTGTCACCCCATTTATTTATTGTTGCATGATTGTGGCATATGTTACATGTCAAAGAATGTATCACCCCATTTATTTATTGTTGCATGATTGTGGCATATGTTACATGTCAAAGAATGTATCACCCCATTTATTTATTGTTGCATGATTGTGGCATATGTTACATGTCAAAGAATGTATCACCCCATTTATTTATTGTTGCATGATTGTGGCATATGTTACATGTCAAAGAATGTATCACCCCATTTATTTATTGTTGCATGATTGTGGCATATGTTACATGTCTGAAGCATGTTTCCTGTAACAAGTCTTCAGTCCTACCAATAATTTATTTGGGGGAGTTGACTAGCTGTTTATTGCAGCCTTCTAACCACTGCTAACATCCTCTCAGCTGGAACAATGTTAGAGATCATGCTATGATCCTACAATGTGATTCGTGGAAACCCGCTCAACGAACAACACAATGTTAAAAAAGACTGAGCCTGGCCGTTAACAATGTTTATACATAGCTTTGGAAATCCATAAATTTATGTTGTGATTTGGTATTGTTCATTGGTGAAAATGCTGTACATTACATTGTTTATCATCTAAATTTAATGTTGGTTGCTAATTTCACAATGATGAATGGAGTAACATGTTTGATATAATATGTTAATTATAATATTTTCAGGAGGAACAACAAAATGAAGGATTAAGTCCACAGCAGATTGACCTGCTGCCGATGTCTCGCTACACCGGCCACGGCAGCCAACACGAGTGTGCCATCTGCACCTGTAAATACGAGATTGGCGACACACTGCGGACACTCCCCTGTTGTCATCTATTCCACTGCGGTTGCATTGACAACTGGATAAAGGTTTGCTGTTGAAATACCCATTGTTTAAAAAACCTTCATTTTAAAGGAAATATAGCTACCTTTAAAGGTTCTTTTTGCTGCATGGAGCTTTTGGGATTGTTTTCAACATCATTGTGAACTGATCTCCTCAACGAGGGTCTCAGCATTATGACCAAAGGTGCAATAGATCAAAATACAAGAGAGGGACCCAGCTATCAACAGAGATGGGTACCAACCTTCCCGTGATTTTCAATCATGTAACCAACATGGTCACATGACACTGGAGAACAGTTCAGACTGACACTGACTAAGTGACTGGTCCCAAACACTCTTACTTGTCAATGTGTAATTTTTTTCCAAGTAATGTTATATTTTATATAATTATTTTTAAATATTCTATTTAAGTAGGTATTAATTATAAACCAATGTAATTAAGTTGTAAATTGTGTTTGTGTTTTTATTGTTATGTTTAATTTTGATGCAATTTGATGCCACTAATCTGGGAAACTTTGCAGACCCTAGAATGTCACTTTCTAAATAAAATTAGTTCTTTTTGAAAATCTCCCAATTCTTGTAGCTGTCAACAGTATTACAGTGTATTCAAAATGTATTATACTTCTCAATCTGTAGAGTTGATGTTTCAAAAGTGTTGACATCTTTGTTGACATCTTACTGCTCCCAGTGTGGAAGCAGAAGACACTGTGACGGAAAACAAAAAAAAATAAAAAAGCTAGTTTGTTGGTGAAAATGTGGGAAATATAGTTTGTCTGGAGGAAAACGACTCTTGCCAGTTGTCAGCGGATTGTCAGAGGAAATTTAATACATTTTGCCATATAGAAAAAAATGTGTATGTAAAGAGGAAATCTAATGGTGTATTGCAGCTGTCATTCTGTCTTATCAATATTGGTCCCAGTACCTTTAAGTATGTTCTTACGATTATGTTTTAAGTTTCTTTCTAAGTACAGAAACACATTATATAAACGGTGAAGTGTGGAAAGCTTCCTTAACTTTCAGAATTATCCATATCAGGAAATACACATGGGTATATGGGTAAGATACTTGACTGTGAATGTAGAAAAAGTTGCTTCTTTTGATACAGAATTAATTATTTTGTCTTTCCAGAGGAGCAATACTTGTCCAGTGTGCAGGAAAAGGGTCAAGGAAGAACTGGATAAAATCACTTCACCCACCCCATCAGTACCGCCCACCACATTTGTACCACCCACCCCATTTGTACCACCCACCCCATTTGTACCACCTACCCCACTTGTACAACCCACCCCATTTGTACCACACACCCCATTTGTACCACACACCCCATTTGTACCACCCACCCCATTTGAACCACACATACTATTTGCACCACCTACCCCATTTGCGCCATCCACCCCATTTGTGTCACTCACCCCATTTGTGTCACTCACCCCATTTGCGCTACCCACCCCATTTGCGCTACCCACCCCATTTGTACCACCCACCCCATTTGCACCACACATCCCATTTGCACCACACATCCCATTTGCACCACCCATCCCATTTGCGCCACCCACCCCATTTGAGCCACCTACCCCATCCTCACCGCCCTTTCACTTGAAGTAACAGAGAGCAGTGGATATAATTAGAAGGCATCAGTGTTGTCTATGACGTTGGTGTCTACCTAAATGGCAGGTATATAATGCTGCATAAAGAGACAATGTGTTTAATTTCTGGTGATTGAAGCAGTTTGTGGTTATTATTATTATTATCTTTAATTAGACTAAAAATTCACAAAAAGTGGTATTACACTATAACGTGTGTAGCTTCAGAAGTTGGTTGGGCTTGTGTTAACTGATTGGGCTGGTGCTATCAGCTTTGGTAAATACACATATAATCTGGTGTATGTGTGATGTATGTTTCTATTTAATCTGGCATATCTATGATGTTGGTTTCTTTTTAATCTGGTGTGTCTGTGATGTTGGTTTCTTTTTAATCTGGTGTATCTGCGACGTTGGTTTCTTTTTAATTTGACATATCTGTGATGTTTCTTTTTAATCTAGTTTATCTGTGATTTAACAAGATTTGCCATCCAAGCAAAAGGCCCAGATGGCAAGTGGACAAGGAAGCCATTGGCTTATCGAGAGTCCAACAATGTTCATCTACTTATAACCAGCCCTCCTGAGATATGTGTCAACCTTGTTTTTAAACATATTCACGCTGCTAGCAGTTACACAATCTGTAGACAATTTGTTCCATTCATTGTCCTCTGTGAGAACGAGTGCTTCCTGATGTCCAATCTACATTGATCCTTTACTAATTTTACCTCGTCCTCTAGTTCTGCTATCCTTCTTGAGTGAGAAAACATTTCTATCAATATTTTCATACCCATTCAATATCTTAAAAACTTCAATCTGATCTCCTCTTAACCTCCTTGTCTCTAGAGTTGTTAAACCACATTCTTTCAGGCGTTCTTCATAACTAAAATCTCTCAGTTCTGGAATAATTTTAGTTGCTCTCCTTTGTATGCGTTCAAGCGTATCTATATCCTTCTTACGATATGGTCTCCATGCTTGTATACAGTATTCTAAATGAGGTCTAACTATTGCTTTATAAAGAGGTATAATTAACTTTTTTCCCTTGTATGTTATGTTTCTTCTAATCAATCCAAGAATTTGATTACCCTTTGAAGCTGCAATACCACACTGCTCTGAAACTTTCATATCAGCGCTTATTGTAACTCCTAAGTCCTTTTCTTTTACAGTAGTATCCAGAACAGTATCTCCCATTTTATAGTTTACATTCAAGTTCCCATGTCCTGTATGTAGGCATTTACATTTCCCAAAATTGAACAACATCTGCCATTTCTCAGACCATTTCACTAATCTGTCTAGATCGTTTTGTAAATGTTGTTTATCACCATCAGTATTAACCTTTCTAAACAGTTTTGTGTCATCCGCAAATTTTAAGAATAATATAGGTCCTAATACTGATCCTTGAGGTACCACTCAAAACCGATTTCCAATTTGAAACTTCTCCATCTACTACAACTCGTTGTCTTCTGTCAGTCAGCCATTGTTCTATCCAGTCAGTTATGCTATCCCCGATACCATGGGCTTTTAATTTAAGTAGTAATCTTTGATGTGGCACTTTGTCAAAAGCTTTCTGAAAATCTAAGTAGATAATATCTACTGGCGATCCCACGTCTATCCACTTAGTGATTTCTTCAAAAAAACATAACATTTGTTAAGCATGACCTCGCTTTAAGGAATCCATGTTGAGACGAATTTAATAATTTATGCTTAACGAGGAAGTCCACCATATGGTCTTTAATTAACCTTTCTAATAATTTACAAATCACTGACGTTAAACTCACAGGTCTGTAATTCTCTGACTTATTTCTCGAACCCTTTTTAGATAATGGTATGATGTTTGCTTCTTTCCATTCAAACGGAACAACTCCCTCTTTTAATGACAAGTTGAATACTATTGCAAGTGGTATACTGATTTGTTCTACTGTTTCCATTAGTAATTTTGGAGGAATCCCATCCACTCCCGGTGATTTGTTATCCTTCATTGCCTTTATTTTCTTGTGATGTTTCTTTTTAATCTGGCATATTTGTGATGCTTGTTTGTTTATCTGGCTTATCTGTGATCTGTTCCTTTTTAATCTGGTGTATGATGTTTATTTGTATTTACATTTAAATATGTATACAAGTTTACCTGGTTTGATATACACAATTTGAGATTTTATATGCAACGATGTACTGTCAGAATGATTATGCCATAAATTGTCTGCATTTTATGCTTTGTTAAACAGCCAGGGATATGTTATGTGGTTGAGTGGAAACAACTGTTGTGCTTTGTAAATATAATATTTATGCATGCATGTGTATACAAGCGAGTGTGTGTGTGTGTGTGTGTGTGTGTGTGTGTGTGTGTGTGTGTCTACGTGCGTGCGTGCGTGCGTGCGTGTGTGTCTACGTGCGTGTGTGCGTGTCTACCTGTTTGTTCATCTATATATGTATGTAGATAATATATACATAGTTATAAAGGAAATGGGTAAGCCTGCACATTTTTTTTATGTGTGATACATATAATATTAAGCATGTATATCATCTATGTTTTTGGAAATATGACTACAGTGTCATGATTATCATGTTAAATAAATGTACTTTTAAACAAGTTCCCAATGTTGTTTTGCCTTTCATCTGAAGGAAAATATTGTCATTCAAATATTTACGTATCTCCTAAAACAACTGATGCCAAACTAGTAAGCACAGCATACAACGTTGTATTTTCTCAGCAACTCATGAGATAGATACAGGTCACACTAGCTTAACTGCCTTCTGTACCCTTTCTTTTTAATCCCAATTACCAGGTGTAACAAGACATCTGAATGAGTACAGCACATGACGTAAGAGGAACAGACAACTTATTTGTGACTAGAAAAGACCAAGTCCTACTTATCCTGTTAACAACAACACAACCATGGACTTCCATGAAAGGACATCCTCACGAGTCATTCTTACAACACAACCATGGACTTCCATGAAAGGACATCCTCATGAGTCCGTCTTACAACACAACCATGGACTTCCATGAAAGGACATCGTCACAAGTCAGTCTTACAACACAACCATGGACTTCCATGAATGGACATCCTCACGAGTCAGTCTTACAACAACACAACCATGGACTTCCATGAAAGGACATCCTCACGAGTCAGTCTTACAACACAACCATGGACTTCCATGAATGGACATCCTCACGAGTCAGTCTTACAACAACACAACCATGGACTTCCATGAATGGACATCCTCACGAGTCAGTCTTATAACACAACCATGGACTTCCATGAATGGACATCCTCACGAGTCAGTCTTACAACGCAGCGGCGACACTGTGGAACAGTTTGCCTCCTGATATCTAAAACTCCGACAATTATGCCAGTTTTGAACGACTGCCCTTAATTTATTATTTAATTCCATGTACACTTTTTAGTTGTATTGCCCTCAATTTAATTGTATTTATTATCTTAACTATTTATTCAATATATACTTTTAGTTGTATTGCCTTTAATTATTTTATTATTTTAGTTATTTAATTCCATGTACACTTTTAGTTATATTATGTATTAATGTGTGTGTATATATATATTGTTGTTTAATTTTGATGCAATTCTTTTTTATAGTTTTTCTTTTTTAGACTATTGTACAGCGCCATAGAGCACTAGGTGATTATGGTGCTATATAAATATCATATTTTATTTTATTACTATTACCCTTGGAATACCTCGTACACGCTATACAGAAGTGCGGCAAACCTTCGTCCTACTAGCTGTCTTGGTTGACATGTTTCTGTGACCAGCGATGATGGGTCCACATCAAATGAAAGTTAAGTTCCCGTATGCAAGCCCTGTAAATTCCAGTGAACAATTAGTTATTTACCTCTGAAGAAACATGGTGGCATTCTCCGAACATTTGGGCCGACTCACTCGGCCTTCGTCAGTGAACAATCTTCACTATGGGCATGCACTTGACCAATGTCAAGTTGGAGAAGGATTGGTGGGAGCTTCTGGCCAATGTCTCGGTTCAGTGCATGTTTCATGTTTCTTTGAGGATAACTGGTATAGGAGAAAAATTGAAGGAAACAATAAACATCCATTGAACCAAACATGTCCAGAACCGAGATGTCAGCCAGGAGCTCCCCAATCCTTCTCCAACTTGTCACATGACATTGTGAAATGCCCATAACAAGGTCAGTCCATACCAAGCTTCATGAGAGGTAAATGTATAATTATGGACTTGTCGGTATAAACTTGCACTTTACTGAAAAGTGGAGTTACAGGGTGAGCAAAAACCCAGCTGTACACAAGAAGATGGCATTATAATACTGGCTTATTCCAACATTTCTACAATTTCTATCATAACTTCTATGTGCAAATGTTGCCTCCATTCAGTGAAACTTTCAGCTCCCGCAGTGCCCATTTCTTGTTCTCGATCTCATCTCGTAATTGTGTAAATTCCTGTACTAGGCTGTCGAATCCCATTCCAACACACTGGTATGTCTTCAAGGCCTCTGATGCCTTTGTCCATTCTTCCTGCGTATTGCTCATGGTGCTGTCCAACTTACGTCTGCAAGGTACACAATGATGCAAATTACATGCAATTCGGCGTCAGATGCTGTTTCGGAAGTAAAAATTACCATATATTGCCTAATCGAAAATGGATGCAAATGAATAATGATGCACTTTCATTGTGATGAATTTCATTAGACATTACTAACGATGAAAAAAAATTTGCATTAAAATTACCTTTCTTGAATAAATAAACAATGACTTTCCAAATGTCAAATTGTGCCAATCCTAATTGAAATGCATAATTTTATTTATATATATATTTTATGTTGATGTTCTTCAATAATGTAAGTAAAAATAATTAAGGCACCAAAGGTGGTAGTTTTTCAAGAATAATGTTTCTGGAAGCTACACGTGCCAGAAGTAGAATCTAATTTTGTTCATTGGAGGGTGCAACAGAGAACTTTGGCTTTGAATTCAGGAAACTATCCTGGTCATGAATCACCACCCTTGTACAGAGATGTCGCAAAGTAACTGTAACTCCATCTGGCTGCAAGACAGAGAATCAGACCATGTGCTCATCAAGACTAAGATGCCTCACTTGTTTATATGTAACAGTGCTTTGTTTGGTGTACTGGTACATATAAAAGTTAACTGAAGAAACGGGTATTTAACAAGATTGCCATCCAATCAAAAAACCCAAATGGCAAGTGGACAAGGAAGCCACTGGCTGTGGCAACACACACAAAAAAGCAACATTCAAAAATAAACAATAACTCATAATAACAGCATTAAAGGGAATAATAATAATAACAAAACACTTATATGCCCGTCCACCCTAGTTGTGAACAGTTGCAATATTCCATAAACGTGTGCATGACAGTACCCATCCAGAAATGAGGATGTACCATGATACTCACTTGATCTTGAGATACAAGGTATCACACCTTGCACACAGCCATTCACTCGTGATGACGTCATTGTCAGACTGCGAATGTAGGCGATACGTTGTGATCAACGTCTCGAGGGCTGCCAGCACGTCCATCAGCGTCTGTTGGAAGGCAACACAGTAAAACCACCAGGATTGGGTCCAATTATAATTGTCCAGGAAGCTTACATGTGCTCATTTTTAGATAGGGTTTGGCGAATGTGTGCATTCTTGCTGCCAGGGCTGGGTTCGATTACAATGGTCAGTTACAATTACACAGCCTCAAAAAACTAAATTAGAATTACTGTGTTCGAAAAAACGATTACAATTACATTGTAATTAATTACAAATTACACAATTACAATTGAACCCTGAACCACGTACAAACTAATGGGAAAATGCATAAAACATCAACAAAGAGTGCATCATAACAAGAAAGTAAGTCAAAATTAACGGTAAGGAAATAAAATAAAATGGGGTACACTTTTCCAACATTGTTCCCCTTTGAAAGTTTTTTGTGCAAAACAATTACATTCCTAAAATGGCCGCATACAAACTAGCAATTGTTGCATGCTATCAGTCAGGGTTGAAAGGGTGCCTATATTTTATTATTTGCTTATGGTTCCTAAATAATGAAAAACAAATGTGCCACAGCCAAGACCTGTGCACATGGAGGTTTGGCAGTTGTGTAAAGCAAAGGTACTGTGAGGTGAGAAATACCTGATAGTACTGCCAGAAGTACTTTTCTCTTATGGCACGGTCCTTCTTCAACAACCGTTCTTCTTCCTTGATGCTATGTTTCTCCATTTCTAGGATTCCAGGAAGCTGCGAGCATTTCACAAAGGTGTGATCCTGACTCTCTGCAAATGAAACAGAAAGTTAAAGTGAAAGTGAGGCAATAACACAACAGGGAGCATGCGGCTTAGGGCTGGTACTGAAAGCTTTTAAAACCAATATTTCAAAAATGTAAGACCCTTTTCCATGACAAATCCAATACAAAATAACAAATAATTTTTTCAAACCCCCTCTACAAGCCATTTAATTTTTTGGTGATCAAACTATATCTTTTGATTTAAGAAGCATATCACTCAGCGATGCACAGTCCGTTCCACCTTTGGTGCATTATAGCCTGGGGCCTAGCTTAATCAAATCAAATTTAAGACTTTATGCACACCCTGCCAATGTCATAATGGTTGGTGGCTGTCAGACCTGGGGCAGAAGTACTTGGTACTTTTACATTTTTTAAGTACTCATACTCATATAACTTATGGGTCATGTACTCGTACTCAATGTATTCAGATTTTACAAGTACATCTGAGTACTTTCTCAATATATGCTGTGAAAATTAATTTATTTGTAGTTAGCAAAATTTAAGTTTTTACATACAGTACAGTCGCTAATTGCAATGTTCTGTATAGTGTTAGATGGGATTCAGTGACTTGTCATTCCTAGTCATTAACAAGAACAAGATGTTTATTTGACCCCAAATTAAAATTATACAATGTGCAGTTTACAAGTATAATTTTTGAAATAGTATGCAAAACCAAGTAAACTGTGAGTGAATACTTTTTGTATAACTAATTCTGGAGTATCATTTATAACGTGTGGCAAGTTGTGTTTAAGACATTTTTTCAGCAAATCCATGTCTTATCCTAGTGCATGTATATTTGTAACATTGCAAGTATTATGACTGTGTATATTGTAATCTGGGATAATTTTCCAATTTAATAAAATGAAAATTTTGCAAGATACTTGACTGGTAATCTAAAAGAAGTCGTTTCATTTTATACAGCATTAATTATTTTGTCTTTCCGGAAGAGCGATACTTGTTCTGCGTGCAGGAAAGGGATCAAGGAAGAATTGGATAAAATCACTTCACCCACACCATCCGCACTCCATTTCACTTGATGTAACAGAGAGCAATGGTTATAATTAGGTGTAAATGTTGTCTATGACGTTAGTGTCTGCCTAAATGGCAGGTATATAATGCTGAGACAATGTGTTGCATTTCTGAACTGAATGGGCTGGTGTTGACACCTTGGACTGGCATTTACAGCTTGTGTTGGGGTTGATAACTTTTGCTGGCATTGACAGCTTGCGCTAGTGTTAACAGTCTCAAGTCTCAAGCGGTTACACTCCAAACAGCCCAAACTTGGGCTAACGCAGGAGTTTGTGGTGGACTGTGCGTAGTATCTAGACTAGTATCTTTAATGTTGCTGAAATGGTTTTATCTGATAGTTTTATTTATTTTATGTATAGGATGTTAAATGAAAATTTTTAATAGGTTGGTTATGTGTATGGATACTGTCGCTGCCTTGCCACATGCACACATAGATAGTCTCCATACCCACACCATGGATACGTTTACGCTGAGTACTGTGTTTTGAAGGCAGTTTAGGTGAGGAGGTGTGGTGAAAGGGAGTTCCATAATAGCTTCTTGAAATGATTTTGGGTTTTTATGTTGGTAATTTTTTGTGGAATCATATTCCATATGCGAATGGCTCGGGGATAAAATGAAAAGACCATTGCATTTATACGACACCTGGGGGCTATGTATTGTCCACAGGTTCGAAAGCGGGTTAGTAGGCCTGGAGGGGGGGTGATCTCAATAATGTTATTTAGAATTTTGTAGAAGGTTGTGGCTTGTTTAATGATACGTCTTCATTCGAGGGTTGGCCATCCAAGGGCAGTAATTAGATCTGCTGGATTTGTGTTCCGTCTGTAATCATTTTTAACAAATCTGGCAGCAGAGTGTTGCACTCTTTCAAGGCTTTTAACTTGTGAAAAGGTGTGGGGATTCCATATGGGTGAAGAGTACTCGAGTTTTTGCCGGATTAGCATGTTGTAGGCTGTTTGTTTAACTTCGGGTTTACATGGGCCAAGAGTTCGTTTAATCATGCCTAAACATTTCGAAGATTTTGAAGTTATGTCAGTGAAGTGATTTGTCCAGGTTAATTTGGAATCCAATTTTACTCCGAGATATGAGTGGCTGGATACAGTGGATAATGGCTGGGCAGAAAGTGAGTACTTGTGTGGGCTGGGTTTAGTTTTGTTTGTTATTGAAAGGTGGACACATTTAGATACATTAAATTCCATTTGCCATTTGTCTGACCATGTTTTGGAGTTGAATTTCGTGGTCGGTTTTGGAAGAAATTTTACGATATATAATACTATCATCTGCAAAATGGCGTATAGAAGATTTCATGTTCCCATTTATGTCATTTGTGTAGAGTAAGAAGAGGACAGGTCCTAGAACAGAACCCTGTGGGACACCAGATGTGACATCTGTGATGTCCGACAGGGCACCGTTAACTGAGACTCTCTGTTTGCGGTTGGATAGAAAAGATTTGATCCAATTTTGAGCATTTCCAGTGATTCTGTAGGAGGTCAATTTTGATAGAAGACGTAGGTGAGGCACTTTGTCGAAGGCTTTGGCAAAGTCAAGCAGGATTGCGTCAATTTGGGTCTTGTTGTCCATAGCAGTCATCCAGTCATGGACTGTCTCAATGAGTTGAGGTTAACAAGACAGTCCCGACTGGAATCCGTGTTGGAAGTGAAGAATGATGTTATGCTTGTGCAGGTGTTTCCACATATTGCTTAGGGTATGTTCCATTACTTTACAGAGGATGCAGGTTAGTGATATGGGTCTGTAGTTAGCAAGGTCAGATCTGTGACTCTTTTTGTGTATAGGAGTTACTAATGCTTGTAGCCAGTCCTTAGGAAGTTTAGCTGTGTTGTATTATTGTTGGAAAATTTGGGTGATGATGGGAGCTATCTGCTTTGCAGTTTCTTTAAGGACTCTGAGTGGGAGCCTGTAGCTTTGTTCTGGTTCAGATTTTCCAGCTGCTTTATTACGCCATCTATGCCAATTTCGAGAAGGGGGGTGTTGGGGTAAGTAGAGAGGGCTATTTGGGGGATGGGGTGCTTTTCTTGGGTAAATATAGAGTTAAATTGGTTGTTTACGGCATTTTCTTTATCACGATCATTTATTATTGGCTGGTCGTTTACTCGAAGTGTGGGAATGCCAATGTTTTCTCGTTTATTTGCCTTAATAAATGACCAGAATCGTTTTGGATTAGTTTTCAGGCTATCTCCAATGTGGTTGTTAACATAGCCTTTGTAAGATTTTGCTAATGCTTTAGTAGCTTGCTTTCGGAGTTCCTTAAATTTTTTCCAGTCACTGTTTAGTCCAGTTTGCTTTGCCTTTTTGTGGCTTTTGTTTCGTCTTCTCTGCATTCTAATTAGTTCACGTGTTATCCAGGGGAGGTGGGTTTTACCTTTTGTGTATCGTCTAGGTATGTTATTGTTAATCAAGGTAGTCAGACGTTCGCGGAAAAAGGTCCAGTTTATGTCTATATCCTGTGAGTTGGGGTCTGTGTCGAAGTACTCAAGATTTCGTTTGTCTATGTTGTCTTTGAGTTTGTCCCAGTCTGCTGATTTGTTACTATAAACTTTGTGAGGGGGGGGTTTCTTGTTGTAAACTGGGTTTAAGTTGACATTGAAGGTCATGGATTCGTGATCGCTCATACCAGGAGTGGTATGGGTGTTGATGATAATGGAGCGATTTGAGGTGAGTATGAGGTCAAGAATGTTACCAGAAGCGATACGTGTGGGGTCGTTTACCATGTTTTGCAGCCCAAAGTCGTTAGTTATTTCTAGTAGTTTGTTTTGTTAAAACATTAATAATTGTTATATGCACACAGGTGTAAATGTTGCCAGAAATAATGTTTACTGTTATTTACATGTTGCATATTCATATTTTGAATTTCCATGAGAACTATATTAGCCTTAGTAGTTTCAAAATCACCAATATCCCGTATGCTTCAGAATATACTTTAGTGTGTATACCTTTGAACGTTTTCAAGATAATATTATTAATTTATGATTATACATGTATATTTGTATTAATGTATTAACTAATATTCATAATCACATTCACTTGTTTAATCTGGCGTATTTGTTGTGTTGTTTTATTAACATTTAAATATGTGCACAATAAGTTTAACTGCGTGCGTGCGTGCGTGCGTGCGTGCGTGCGTGCGTGCGTGCGTGCGTGCGTGCGTGCGTGCGTGCGTGCGTGCGTGCGTGCGTGCGTGCGTGCGTGCGTGCGTGCAATCCTGTGACAGCCATCAATCATTGGGCCAGTCGTGTTTTTAGAGCTATACTTGTCCCAATAAATGTTGCTTGCTAGGAATAACTTGATGTTGCATTAATAATAATAATAGCAGGTCGTGACCCTATATAGTCTATAAGCCTTGAAGAGAGGGTTGACTCGTACCCGGAAGAAGACCCTCCTTGCCCCACTACAGAACCCGAGACTTAGATCAACGACTGAACAAAACATTTTAACAGCAGTTTGCAAACAAACTCTCCATACATGGTCAAAATCTCAAACATTAAAAACCTTAGACTTAGTACTTACAGCAAAATGCCATCAAAACTACAATTGACCAAAAGCTAAACAAAAACGTTAAAATAGCATTGATTACTAAACTTGTTACAGTTACTGTTATCACAGGTTTTGACACCTGCTCTTGGAAAAGTGTGAAACATTCCCATTTACTCAACTTTCTTCGTTTTACCGGTCTCGGGCGTGTTGCTATATTGTGGGTCGCCATTTTGATTTGAGATTCCCGTTCGCGATGATCGCATGGGTTAGAAAACGTGAAATTACTCGAGATCAGAAAAATAACAGCATAGAACGGCCTCGTGTGCAACATATACACATATACGTTACAAGTTTCGCTTGCTGAGCCTCCTTATTAATAATTTTAGATGACCTACGCAATTATGATATCAAGACACGAATTGTTAAGGACAAATTAGCTTTCCAAAACAACAAACATTTCTGCCAGACTATCACTCTGAGCGAGAATGCAATGCCATGCATATAGAGCTCATATTGCTACAGTTTAGGTGGATATGGCAGGAGTCTCAACCTCCCATCTCCCACCTGATTTGGGGGCCAACTTCCCATCTCCCATATTTTTGAGAGTCCACATCCCACCTCCCGCCAATCCAACCACCAAGCTATTTGAGGCCCACCTCATAAATATGTTTCTTGAGAAGAATATATTTAGAAGAGTATATTGGAGAGAGAATGGCAGTAATGACGACATTCTTAGAAAAGTAAACGTTAAAAAGTAAGATCATGTCCAAAATCAGGAACCGACAAGCATAATTTATAGGCAACATGGTGAGAAAGGGAGAATTAGAACATCTGTAAAATAAAGTGAGAAATATTGAGGGAAAGAAGCACAGGTCGGCGGAGAATTGAACTCATCGATGGTCTAGCAACCTGGCTAGGAAAGAACATAGCAGAACTGTTTGAAGACACCTAGCTGTGAAACCGGATGATAATAATGCTTTTCTCCTTTGATTCCGCCTTTTCAACGAAAGTTTTTGTAATTTACACACACAAAATTCTCGGAAAAAAAATTATTTGTTATGCCCAATCATACTCTATGACATGTTTGATCTGTGATCAATAAAACGCTATTACAGGCTATCCATAAAGTAGGGGAGACCGGGGCTATTTTATTTTATTTTCAGTTAAAGTCACTTTTTGTGAAATGCATGTTAAATGCATCATTTCTGTTAACGTATACATTATATTTATTATTCATGTTAATAAAATGCACCATACCATTGATTTTCCACATTGTAATTTGGTAGATAAGGTCAGGTGCGGTCGACTGTAACAACTAGCCCCGTAAGCGGGGCAAGTTGTTACAGCAAAGAACGCGTGGATCGCAAAGCAAGTGTCACTCGTACATGTTATTGTTATTACATTAATTGGATCATACACACTTATACATCTTATACACAGTGTACATAACAATGTAGGTGTTCACAGCTTCATATTTCTAAATAAATAAATAAATTAGTCTTGATCCCAGAATTGCGACTTCTTTCCCTGCAGCTGCACTTACCCTTAATAACATCACTTACTCTTGTTTATCTTTTAAGTGTTCATTGTCACTGAGCGTATATGCATTTTCTCTTCGTGCTGGTCACTTGTTTATTACCTTTGCCTACATTATTTAAGGATAAATGCTATTGAAGGTGATATCTATAATACTTATAAACACAATATTCATCAACAATAGTATACGAATTACCTTTTCGAAAACACCAGCTCTACATCTTTCTTGTCTTGGTCTATATACACACACAGACAATTGTACAAAAATCCGGTTTAACCCATCATTTTAGCTGTCGATCATCCTCCTTCTTTCAGGTGATGTGTAACAAAATCATGGACCAGAAACATTTCGAAACAAGCCCTTTGCCACTACAAATCTTAGATATGTCCGTCATAAATCTGCTACCCTTTCTGATATGATGTTATCTAAACACATAGACAGTTTAGCTTTGACAGAGACATGGCTATCAGCATCTGATATATCAGCATGTCTTGCTGACATTTGTCCATTTTGCCCATGCCATCACCTCCGCCATTCAGGTAGGGGTGGTGGAGTCGCATTTCTTGTACCTGAAACATCATTTTATAAAGCAGAAATGTATTATTCATATACCTCAATACCAAAGCTTTGAAGTAATATGTATTCGTATAAAACATTCATGCATATCTGTAAATTGTATATGCATCTATCGTCCTCCTGCAAGCACAAATAAATGTGTTGATGAATTTCCACATTTTCTTGAAACCACCTTACAATTCCAAGAAGACCTTTACATATTTGGAGATTTCAATATCCAACTTGATTTACCAAGTCTAAATACTAGATCATTCTAGATGATCTAGTATTTAGCACTTTTCAACTGATAGATCATATATGATCTATCAGTTGAAACGTGCTGGAATCAATCAAACCGATTTGGTTAGAATTTATGTATCTGTGATCAGACTAGTAGTTGAATATGCTTGTTAAGTATGGCACACGAACTTGCCTAAATACTTATCGGACAATATTGAGATAATAAAAAAACTGTGTTTCAAAACTATATTTCCTGGTTTATGAGGACATTCTGCAGACGGTAAACGTGCCAACGCTGCACGACAGGCGCAATGCGATATGTAAAGCGTATTTCGGTAGAATGAACAAACTGAATAATCTATTACCGGACACTCGAATATTTTCATATGCTCTAAAAATCATTTAACGAGCTACCTTTTCCAATTGCTAACACAAATCGCTACAAAAACTCGTTAATACGGTCGATTCCTGGCTCGAACATGGTCACCTGGCTTCAACACTGGTTTTGCATTTCCAGCCTTCCTGTCATGGTACACCTTGGCATTGGTAGCTCGACTTTCAAAGGTTTCCTTGACTAGTTTCCGATTGTATCCCTTAGGAAACCATTTGGCAACTGTTACGATTTGTAAATTGCCTCTCAGTCTGTGACCCTGTAGCATTATCGATGGTGACGGCAGACTGCCTGTCACTGGCGTGTCTCGCAACGCCTAGCAGTCCTTGCTGGTAATCTGTCTTGTCCTGTGAACACTTTCGCAACATATTCTTTGCGGTCTGGACCTGGACCTTGGATATGAAGGACTCGACGTGGTATGCTGAACTAATCAGTCACTCATGAAACGTCGAAATTTGTGGCTTCCAAACTGAGGCCCGTTGTCACTCACAAGGACTTCCGGCGTCCCGAAGTCAACTAATATTCTTTTCAGTTCTCTGATTACATCGATTGTCCTCGTGTCTGCTAGTGGAATGATTGATAACCACTTCGAGTAATATTCCACTGTAAGCAGATAAGTTATGTCATCTAGCGCAAACAAGTCCGCCCCTACTTTCTGGAATGGCTACTCTGGGACCGGCGCTGGAATCAGCGGCTCATGGGCGCTGACGTTCCGGTTCGCTTCACATCGACTACATCGCTCGATCAGATCCTGAATGTCTCGCATATAACATGGCTAGTAGATTGTGGTTTTAGCGCGTTCGGTACACTTTACTGTGCCTAAGTGCTCGATGTGTAAGCTGGTGAGCGCTCGCTTTTGGTAAGCATGTGATACGACAATCTGTTCTCCTCGAAACAGCATTCCTTCGTGCTCACTCAACTCATGATGTACATTGCAATACGGTTTGATGAGACCCGGGCACAGTTTCTTATGCTCCGGCCATCCCTGGTGAACATACCATGCAACTAGCGGCAGTGTCTCATCTTGTGCTGTTAGTTCACATAGTTCTTTCCGACACGACTCTGTGGTAGACTCTACGTACACAGCGTTGACATCTTCACTGTCATTCGTATCAGTGTCCTTGTCATATAACGCCGCTCGACTGAGTGTGTCCGCTAAGACTAACTCACAACCGGGAAGATAGACAAGTTCATAGTCATACTGATCAATGCGCATTCGCATGCGCTGTAGTTGTGGTGATATCTGTGATATATGTTTTTGATTATTCCGAGTAGTGGCTTATGGTCGGTCTCTACTGTGACTCGTTGTCCATAGACGTACTCGTGGAATCTCTTCAGTTCGAACTGGATTGCCAAAAACTCTTTCTCAAACTGCGCATAACGCTGTTGTGTATCAGTCATCGAGCAGTTCAATGTTAGCTCTTATCATCTCTTTGATATCCAGCCAGACTTACTGATGGTTTGAATCCCAGTTCCAAACAACATCTTTCTTTGTGAGGTCACGAAGCGGAGCTGTCATGCTAGAGAAGTTCGGACAATATTTGGCTAGATAAATTATCATGCTGATGAATCGGCGCATGTCTTCCTTGCTCTTCGGTACTGGCATATTTACTAAAGCAGCGACTTTAGCCTTGACACCCTCACTTGAGATGATGTCACCCAGATACTTCAGCTATTGTGTCTTGATGACACACTTGTCTTTGTTGAGTCGTAAGTTTTCTTCTCGGCATCTCTGCGACACTGATGGAAGTCGATCGTCGTGCTCCTCCTTGGTGACAGCATGGATGAGAATGTCATCGATGTAGGTTTCTACGCCTTCGATATCGTGGAACAGTTCAGATATTTGTTTATATCGTTTGACGCTGCTAGCATAGTGTTGGTTATAAACCAATGCCCTAGGCTTCTTACAAATGAAATAAAGCGTTCACACGTCGTGGTTAAATAAATGTTGTTCTTTCAGTCATTGTCAGTACACAACTCGCTGGCTGAGCCATCGGTACGAGCCGTCCGAATGTTGTTACAGTTGTTACAACTTGCCCAAGTACAATTGTAACAAACATATTTATTTGCCGTTGAACGCACGTGGACGATAACAAATCCTGAATTTCAGTTTAAAGGTGCATCATCAATTCGATTTTTTTTTCGTCTAGTCTCAGACTCATTTCGCGAAAAATAGCCCCTTATACTATATAGTAGACGTGTTTCAGGTTTCATTCATAAAACATAAAAAGTGGCTGCGTGAGATGATATTATTATGTTTGGTATACCTAAAAAGTTTGAGGTGGTTAAAGACATTTTTGGCTACACCTCGTTAATTTCGTCTTTTTAACTCCCGATTTTGGGATAATATGTCTGCTGGTGGACTTCCATCCAACTACTGTCGATGGTATCTCCACATGTGTGCTATGTTTTCGTAAAACGACTCTGTAACAACTTGCCCCTGTGTACAACTAGCCCCAGTCTCCCCTACGTCACGGTATTGTTTGACTTTTTAGACCCCTCCCCCACTCACTTGTCACAATTCATAACACTGGCCTGTACACCCCTTAAAGCTACGTTCGTTTTGAGAAAGACCCACCCCACCTATTATGCATTCATCTATTTTTCACCTTTTTCACAAGTTTGCAGACTTTTCGCTCGCTATTACAGACTTCATTGATGCATCGTAGAGTCCGCATTCCTTTTCCATTCGAACTATGCCCCAAAACTGGCATAGCAATCAATGCTGCTAGTCTGATATTGACAGCTAGACGAGCAAAAGCACTTTTTAATAAGGATCGCCAAGACACCCCCACGTACCCATATTACATTCCGTAACGCTTACCAGGACACCCCATGTCTGTGAGGCACACCCACCCCCTCCATGAGTGACGTACGTTATGGATGGCCCCTTAAATTGCCATGTATATAATGTATTTTTATCTATATTAAAAGTTAGCATGCGCACAGGCCACGTGTGCGCACAGGCCACGTGTGCGCACAGGCCACGTGTGCGCACACGCCACGTGTGCGCACAGGCCACGTGTGCGCACAGGCCACGTGTGCGTGTACGTATCGTCAACAAAATGCCTGGATGGACAACAAAATGCAGGGATAGTAACCAAACAAATATTAAAAATACAACAACAAAATGGCATGGTTTGCAATTACCGTGCATACTTATTATTTTGATTTTTAAGTTATGGTGAAATGCAGATAAACTGATCAATTAAGTTACTATTAGTCTAAGTGGTGCGATAATCTGCATATACGACGCCATTTCATTAGTCGCCATCGTCCTTTTCCGCCGTCGAGCGCGTGCGCCGTGTGTGTGGCGTCATCTAACGGAAGTCGTTAAAAACGCGAACTTAGTGTAGCCTCGAGACTACATTTAGTGCTTTCAGAATGTTTTGGTGCGTTGCCTGTTGTTACCTATTTCTTGACAGATGAGGCGCAACGCAGTGGACGAGTGGCATATCAGAAGTTTCCACATTTAAAGGCTAGTTCGGTTACTGACGTATATGAAATCTCCCCGTAGCTTTGCCGCGAACGGGATATTGTTAAATTAATACAAGTAATAAAACGTTGATAAATCACTTCCGCGTTGGCCGTTACTAGTGACGCCGTTAATTACTACAGTACAGGTGCCCACTGCAAGTTGTTCACACTGCGCAGTCACAGCATTGCTGCTAATCTCTTAGACTTACTGTCTTTTCGTACACGTATTTTTTATTAATCCAAGCCATGTAAATCCTATTCCAATTGCACACTTTGTAGCCCCCACCATGCATGATTCTGCTTAATGCCATATGATATGGATGGTTAGTGGCTGCCTAACAAAAAGAAGAAAGCAATACCTTTTCAACATTTCTTGCAAAGCTAATTAATATACAGATCAGTGCAGTACATTTCCGTGTGAATTTTGTGATTGCAGGTGTAGGCCTACTTGAATTCACCTGGAATAGTTTCCCAAATTGCCAACACTGACTAAAAGAGATGGGATCTGGGTTTTCTTCTGGGAACACATCTTCCATGCCTAAGGTGCATATCAATCCAGATGACTGCAGTATTGATGCCGATCTAGCTGCTGCTTTACAACAGTCCGAGGTAGAAGCTAGAAGTCAAGATTTAGCAATGGCTATGGAGCTACAACAGACTGAAGTAAGTCCATCTGTACAAACATACTTGTATGCAACATACTGATGCCTCATTTCCAGTAACCAGACATAACCCCCTCCAGACAACTACCCAACCCTGAATGGTGCACACCTGTAAGATTTGTAACAGAAATCTGTTAGATCGTTAACGAACCCACGTGATTATCTATGCATATTACAGCTCATGCTCAAAAAGAACTCAACATGCGAACTGGGACATATTGATTGGATCCCAGGGCATGAGACTTTAGTGCAGCTAACTGAGCACAGCTGAAATATTCTTCAGAGTCACTCTTTGGATGTGTTTTGAAGTAATGGTCTAGTTATTTGTATGTCATTTAACAAATGCGGGCTGTATCATGTAGTGCAAAAATATAATAATAATAATACATAATTTTTAAAAGCGCTAATTCCCACTATATGGATCAATGTGCTGTACATGGTATAAAATACTATTCACATGGTATAAAATACTATTTAAATATAAACACACATGTGTAAACACTGAATAAATAAATAAAATTACTTTAGAAATAAATAAATAAAATAATTGAGAAAACCTTAAAATCTGGTGAGAATCCTAATGCAAAATTAATGTATATCACAAATAATCCATCCATAGTGTCCATCACATAATACTCTCTTCATTTACATATATTTGAAGTGGCTAATAAAAAGGTGAGTCTTTAAAAAGCACCACAAAACTATAAGGAATGCCTGTTATGTTCCTAAAATCAACCAATTTAAGAAAATCTGTAATACTTATGAGTAAACCTTCAGAGTTGGTACATAAGCATTCCTATGCTATGCGCAAATCATAATTTGTTTGGTATTCCTTGTGAATCCAGGGTCATTTTAATATTGTTTGGTTCATGAATACACATTGTGCATTTGCAAAATGTAAGAAAATTTTATATTTATTTTGGCTTCGTTTTACACCAAAAATGTAAAAAAATTTGATGCAAACTCAAATTTGAAGCAGAGGAACTATGCTGATGCTACATGCTTACCGATGAAGCTGAATTTGCACTTTATTGGCACCATAATGATAATAACAACTAAAATAGTAACAACAATTAGCTAATAAAATAACTGAGAATGGTATTTCCATTATAACCTGATTGGCTTCTTATATAAAGTGCAAGCGTATACATACATACATACATACATACATACATACATATATATACACACCAGGTACATAGATATTTTGTATATTAAAATGTACAATCACAGAACATGCACAAACATGCTTTTATATTTTGTATAGTTCGTGTTATGCATAAGACTGCTATTTTAAAAAGACAACAAATCGTAAGGTCAAAATCGTAAGGGCCACCCAATAAAGAAAATTATCATTTAATTCACAAAAAAAGAACTAATTATTTTAATGTTTTATTTTTACCTGTTCCAAATGAAAATGTTGAATGGTTTCAATTACATATTTACTTTTCAGGCAATGTAAGAATTTTTTAGTATTTTTTTCACACTGTTTACACCCCTTATATGGAATAAATAAATTTGACCATCCTGAAAGGGCAAGCTAAAGCCACCGATTCCCATAATTTTGCCAGGCCATGTGTTGCAGTCAATCACAGCCATGTAGAAAAGTACTCAACAATATCAAGTAGACAATTATAATTTCTGTAATGTCAACTTGTTGGTCTCTTGCAGCAATGTGTGGCTGAATCCTTGTTACCTGTTTGGGCAGCAATGCCCTTGGAGCTCCAACAGAGTGAAGTAAGCCCTTTCTGCACAAGTAACATGTGATTCCTTCTCATCATAATGCATACAAATGGGATATTCTCCTGAAATAGTTTATTCTTGGGGAAACCCAAGTTTTCATAAATTTTTAAATGTGTCGTCAGATTTGTTTTACTTTATGTTTTAACCTGATCTGCATGGGTAATTAGCACTGTTTTATTTTCAGTTGGCCACAAATGTAACATTGCCTCACGAGCCCCCATATGAGGAAGAGGAGGAACGCCCTCAAGTGGCGAATATTGTAAGTCATCTATTTCTCAAATCTAAGAGGCAAACATCTGTGTTTAAATATTTTTAAGCTAACTAACCAGTATATTTGTCTTCTCATTGCTAGTAGATAGCTAAAGGTCCATCCACAATTAAATGTTATCGCTCGTCATGTTGTAGAATCATTTTACAAAAAAATCAAACCCATCTAGTATCCACTATGACATGCTTGCTCTTGTATCCACTATGACATGCTAGCTCTAGTATCCACTATGACATGCTAGCTCTAGTATCCACTATGACATGCTAGCTCTAGTGTCCACTATGACATGCTAGCTCTAGTATCCACTACTAGCTCGTTTGTGTAAATGTGTTATTTAGAGTTTTGATGAAATCATTGAACATTTAAAATAATTTTTACCTGATCCAGTAAAAATTTGATATAAAATGGGCATAAGTAGTCAGTTAAATGTTTTGTAGTCAAATGCTTCACATTAAAACGTTCAGTGATCCCTAGAAATCACTTGTACATGATTCATAGTCACATAAAAAACTTTTTTTTATTCTGAAAACTTGTTTTCAGAATAAATATAATATGTTACATGTCTGAAGAAAGTTTCCTGTAACAAGTCTTCAGTCCTATCAATAATTTGTTTGGGGGAGTTGACTAGCTGTTTATTGCAGCCTTCTAACCACTGTTAATATCCTCTCAGCCGGACCAATGTTAGAGAGCATGCAATGGTCCTGCATTGTGATTTGTGGAAACCCGCTCAACAAATAACACAACGTTAAAAAAGACTGAGCCTGGCCATTAACAATGTTTATACATAGCTTTGGAAATCCATAAATTTATGTTGTGATTTGGTAATGTTCATTGCTGAAAATGTTGCACACTACACTGTTTATAATCTAAATTTAATGTTGTAACATCGATGATATAATATGGTAATATTTTCAGGAGGAACAACAAAATGAAGGATTAAGTCCACAGCAGATTGACCTGCTGCCGATGTCTCGCTACACCGGCCACGGCAGCCAACACGAGTGTGCCATCTGCACCTGTGAATACGAGATTGGCGACTCACTGCGGACACTCCCCTGTTGTCATCTATTCCACTGCAGTTGCGTTGACGACTGGATAAAGGTTTGCTGTTGAAATACCCATTGTTTAAAAACCTTCCTTCATTTTAAAGGAAATATAGCTATCTTTTAGGGTCCTTTTTGCTCGATGGAGCTTTCGGGATTGTTTTCAACATCATTGTGAACTGATCTCCTCAACTAGGGTCTCAATATTATGACCAAAGGTGCAACAGACCAAAATACAAGAGAGGGACCCAACTATCAATAGAGATGGGTACCAACCTTCCCGTGATTTTCATCATGTAACCAACATGGTCACATGACACTGGAGAACAGTTCAGACAGACACTGACTAAGTGACTGGTCCCAAAAACTCTTACTTGTCAATGTGTAATTTTTTCTAAGTAATGTTATATTTTATATCTTTTTAAATATTCTATTTAAGTAGGTATTAATTATAAACCAATGTAATTAAGTTGTAAATTGTGTATGTGTTTTTATTGTTATGTTTAATTTGATGCCACTAATCTGGGAAAACTTGCAGTCAGTTTCTAAATACAATTAGTTATTTTTTATTAATCTCCCAATTCTTGTAGCTATCAACAGTATTATTCAAAATTTATTATACATCTCAACCTGTAGAGTTGGTGTTTCAAAAGTGTTCACATTGCCGACATCTTACTGCTGCCAGTGTGGAAACAGAAGAAAAAAACTAGTTTGTAGGTGAAAATATGGAAAATATAGTTTGTCTGGAGGAAAATGACTCTTGCAGTTGTCAGCGGATTGTCAGAGGAAATTCAAAACATTTTGCCATATAGAAAAAAAATGTGTATGAAAAAGGAAATCTAATGGTACATTGTAACTTATCAATATTGGTCCCAGTACATTTAAGTATGTTCTTACGATTATGTTTTAAGTTTCTTTCTGAATACAGAAACACATTATATAAATGGTGAAGTGTGGAAAGCTTCCTCAACTTTCAGAATTATCCGTGTAAGGAAATACACATGGGTATATGGGTAAGATACTTGACTGTGAATGTAGAAAAAGTTGCTTCTTTTGATACAGAATTATTTTGCCTTTCCAGAGGAGCAGTACTTGTCCGGCGTGCAGGAAAGGGATCAAGGAAGAACTGGATAAAATCACTTCACCCACCCCATCCGCACCGCCCACCACATTTGTACCACCCACCCCATTTGTACCACCTACCCCATTTGTACCACCCACCCCATTTGTACCACCTACCCCATTTGTACCACCCACCCCATTTGTGCCACCCACCCCATCCGCACCGCCCACCCCATTTGTACCACCCACCCCATTTGTACCACCTACCCCATTTGTACTACCCACCCCATTTCTACCACGTACACCATTTGTACCACCTACCCCATTTCTACCACCTACACCATTTGTACCACCCACCCTATTTGTACCACCCACCCCATTTGTACCACCCACCCTATTTGTACCACCCACCCCATTTGCACCACCAAACCCATTTGCGCCACTCGCCCCATTTGCACCACACACCCTATTGTGCCACTCACCCCATTTGCGCCACCCACTCCATCCCCATTGCCCTTTCACATGATGCAGCAGTGAGCAGTGGATATAATTAGAAGGCATCAGTGTTGTCTATGACGTTGGTGTCTACCTAAATGGCAGGTATATAATGCTGTATAAAGAGACAGTGTGTTTCATTTCTGGTGATTGGAGCAGTTTGTGGTTATTATTGTTATTGTTATCTTTATTTAGACTAAAAATTCACAAACAGTGGTATTACTCTATAACGTATGTAGCTTCAGAAGTTGGTTGGGCTGGTGTTAACTGATTGGGCTGGTGCTATCAGATTTGGTAAATACACATATAATCTGGTGTATATGTGATGTGTTTCGTTTTAATCTGGCATATCTGTGATGTTGGTTTTTTATCTGGCATATCTGTTTCTTTTTAATCTGGCATATCTGTGATGTTTATTTTTATTTACATTTAAATATGTATAAGTTTTACCTGGTTTGATATACACAATTTGAGATTTTATATGCAATGATGTACTGTCAGAATGATTATGCCATAAATTGTCTGCATTTTATTCTTTGTTAAACAGCCAGGGATATGTTATGTGAGTGGAAACAACTGTTGAGCTTTGTGAATATCATATTTATGCATGTGTATGTGCATGCGTGCGTGCGTGCGTGCGTCTGTGCGAGTGTGCATGTCTACGTGTGTGCATCTATATATGTATGTAGATAATATATACATAGTTATATAAGAAATGGGTAAGCCTGCACATTTTTTAAATGTGTGATACATATAATATTAAGCATGTATATCATCTATGTTTTTGGAAATATGACTACAGTGTCATGATTATTATGTTAAATAAATGTACTTTTAAACAAGTTCCCAATGTTGTTTTGCATTTCAGCTGTACAAAAATAATGTCATTCAAATATTTATGTATCTGCTAAAACAACAGATGCCAAACTAGTAAGCACAGTATACAACATTGTATTTTCTCAGCAACTTATGAGATAGATACAGGTCACACTAGCTTAGCTGTCTTCTGTACCCTTTCTCTTTAATACCAATTACCAGGTGTAACAAGACATCCGAGTACAGCACATGACGTAAGAGGAACAGACAACTTATTTGTGACAAGAAAAGACCAAGTCCTACTTATTCTGTTAGCAACAACACAACCATGGACTTCCATGAAAGGACATCCTCACAAGTCAGTCTTACAACGCAGCGGTGACACTGTGGAACAGTTTGCCTCCTGATATCTGTAACTCTGACAACTGCACCAGTTTTCAACTGCAGTTGAAGACCTATCTTTTCCGGCAGGTGCATACCTTAGAGAACATTATGTTTACTGGCATTACTTTCATTTAATTAATGTACATGTATTACTAATATTTCAATCCATGTATACTTTAATTACTCAATCCATGTATGCTCTTAGTTGTAGTGCACTTTATTTATTATTTAATTCCATGTACACTTTCTAGTTGTATTGCCCTCAATTTAATTGTATTTATTATCTTAACTATTTATTCAATGTATACTTTTAGTTGTATTGCCTTTAATATAGTTTATTAGTTATTTTATTTAATGTATACTTTTAGTTGTATTATAATGTATTAATGTTTATATATATATACATTCTTTTTTAGTCTTTTTTTTTACTATTGTACAGGGCCATAGAGCACTAGGTGATTATGGCGCTATATAAATATCGTATTTCATTTTATTACTACTACCCCTGGAATACCTCATACACACTGTACAGAAGTGTGGCAAACCTTCATCCTAGCTGCCTTGGTTGACATGTTTCTGTGACCAGCAATGATGGGTCCACATCAAATGAAAGTTAAGTTCCCGTATACAAGCCCTGTAAATTCCAGCGAACAATTAGTTATTTACCTCTGAAGAAACATGGTGGCATTTCTCCGAACATTTGGGCTGACTCACTCGGCCTTCGTCAGTGAACAAACTTCACTATGGGCATGCCACTTGACCAATGTCAAGTTGGAGAAGGATTGGTGGGAGCTTCTGGCCAATGTCTCGGTTTAGGGCATGTTTCTTTGAGGATAACTGGTATAGGAGAAAAATTTAAGGAAGCAATAACATCCATTGAACCAAACATGTCCAGAACCGAGATGTCAGCCAGGAGTTCCCCAATCCTTCTCCAACTTGTCACATGACATTGTGAAATGCCCATAACAAGGTCAGTCCATACCAAGCTTCATGAGAGGTAAATGTATAATCATGGACTTGTCAGTATAAACTTGCACTTTACTGAAAAGTGGAGTTAACAGAGTGAACAAAAGCCCAGCTGTACACAATAAGATGGCATTATAATACGGGTTTATTCCAATATATCTACAATTTCTATCAAAACTTCTATGTGCAAATGTTGCCTCCATTCAGTGAAACTTTCAGCTCCCGCAGTGCCCATTTCTTGTTCTCGATCTCATCTCGTAATTGTGTGAATTCCTGTACTAGGCTGTCGAATCCCATTCCAACACACTGGTATGTCTTCAAGGCCTCTGAAGCCTTTGTCCATTCTTCCTGCGTATTGCTCATGGTGCTGTCCAACTTACGTCTGCAAGGTACACAATGATGCAAATGACATGCAATTCGGCATCAGATGCTATTTTAGAAGTAAAAATTACCATATATTGCCTAATTGAAAATGGATGCAAATTAATAATGATGCACTTCCATTGTGATGAATTACATTAGACATTACTAATGATAAAAATAATTTGGCATTAAAATTACCTTTCTTGAATAAATAAACAATGACTTTCCAAATGTCAAATTGTGCCAATACAAATTGAAATGCATAATTTTATATATATATATATATATATTTTATTTTGATGTTCTTCAATAATGTAAGTTAAAATAATTAAGGCACCAAAGGTGGTAGTTTTTTCAAGAATAATGTTTCTGGAAGCTACACGTGCCAGAAGTAGAATCTAATTTTGTTCATTGGAGGGTGCAACAGAGAACTTTGGCTTTGAATTCAGGAAACTATCCTGGTCATGAATCACCACCCTTGTACAGAGATGGGCTGGCAGGACTTGTTTGCTAAATAACCTAGTGCAGTGGGAGAACACACCTGATAACCATGAGGGCTTGCACTGTTTCTGCGTAGTATGTGTCGCAAAGTAACTGTAACTCCATCTGGCTGCAAGACAGAGAATCAAACCATGTGTGCATCAAGAATGAGGTGCCTCACTTGTTTATATGCAACAGTGCTTTGTTTGGTGTACTGGTACATATAAAAGTTATCTGAAGAAACGGGTATTTAACAAGAGTGCCATCCAATCAAAAAACCCAAATGGCAAGTGGACAAGGAAGCCATTGGCTGTGGCGGCACACACAAAAAACAACATTAAAGAATAATAATAACAAAACACTTAAATGCCCGTCCACCCCAGTTGTGAACAGTTGCAATATTCCATAAACGTGTGCATGACAGTACCCATTCTGAAATGAGGATGTACCATGATACTCACTTGATCTTGAGATAAAAGGCATCACACCTCGCACACAGCCATTCACTCGTGATGACGTCATTGTCAGACTGCGAACGTAGGCGATATGTTGTGATCAACGTCTCGAGGGCTGCCAGCACGTCCATCAGCGTCTGTTGGAAGGCAACACAGTAAAACCACCAGGAATGGGTCCAATTATAATTGTCCAGGAAGCTTACATGTGCTCATTTTTAGATAGGGTTTGGCGAATTCATGCATTCTTGCTGCCAGGGCTGGGTTCGATTACAATGGTCAATTACAATTACACAGCCTCAAACACTAAATTAGAATTACTGCATTCGAAAAAACGATTACAATTACATTGTAATTAATTACAAATTACACAATTACAATTGAACCCTGAACCACATACAAACTAATGGGAAAATGCATAAAACATCAACAAAGAGTGCATCATAACAAGAAAGTAAGTCAAAATTAACTGTAAGGAAATAAAATAAAATGGGGTACACTTTTCCAACATTGTTCCCCTTTGAAAGTTTTTTGTGCAAAACAATTACATTCCTAAAATGGCCGCATACAAACTAGCAATTGTTGCTTGCTATCAGTCAGGGTTGAAAGGGTGCCTATATTTTATTATTTGCTTATGGTTCCTAAATAATGAAAAACAAATGTGCCACAGCCAAGACCTGTGCACATGGTGGTTTGGCAGTTGTGTAAAGCAAAGGTACTGTGAGGTGAGAAATACCTGATAGTACTGCCAGAAGTACTTTTCTCTTATGGCACGGTCCTTCTTCAACAACCGTTCTTCTTCCTTGATGCTATGTTTCTCCATTTCTAGGATTCCAGGAAGCTGCGAGCATTTCACAAAGGTGTGATCCTGACTCTCTGCAAATGAAACAGAAAGTTAAAGTGAAAGTGAAAGTGAGGCAATAACACAACAGGGAGCATGCGGCTTAGGGCTGGTACTGAAAGCTTTTAAAACCAATATTTCAAAAATGTAAGACCCTTTTCCATGACAAATCCAATACAAAATAACAAATCATTTTTTCAAACCCCTCTACAAGCCATTTAATTTTTTGGTGATCAAACTATATCTTTTGATTTAAGAAGCATATCACTCAGCGATGCACAGTCCGTTCCACCGCCTGGGGCCTAGCTTAATCAAATCAAATTTAAGACTTTATGCACACCCTGCCAATGTCATAATGGTTGGTGGCTGTCAGACCTGGGGCAGAAGTACCTGGTACTTTTAAATTTTTTAAGTACTCATACTCATATAACTTATGGGTCATGTACTCGTACTCAATGTATTCAGATTTTACAAGTACATCTGAGTACTTTCTCAATACATGCTGTGAAAATTAATTTATTTGTAGTTAGCAAAATTTAAGTTTTTTTTTAAATACTTTATTTCTGATGGATATGAATATGATACTACTGAGTCTCAGTACCTCCCTAGACGGTTACCCCCCTACCATCCCTACACTCCCATGGTGGCATTCTCCCATGACCATGACATCAAAAAAGGCAACAAGCAGCATCTTTTCCCAATCAAAAACACCCAGTTAAACAAACAATTGTAGGCTACCAGTTCAGGCCATAATCCCTGTTTGTTTAATCAAGCCACCAGAATGTACATAAAAGGCCATTCATCGGTTAACCCATGAGTTAGTGATGGAATGTCTTTGATGCAGTCAGGAGACCATGCCACTGGGCACTGGCTGACAGTGCTAACTGCTAAGAACTGCCAGCTGATTCTTCCCCTGTAAAAGTAAGGGGACTCAAATTAGACGGCCTGCAGCCCGGCACCAGTATAATCTGGTGCCAGCAGTCTGGCTAAAAAGTACAAAGGAGATTTTGAGCATGTTATATTGACATGTGCTAACCCTCTCAACAATAAGTAGTCTAAGAGCAGAAAATATAAACTGCAAACTTCTAATAGAAACAGATTACAGATTGCAACACTGCCTTTGTGCACCAAAAGACAAACTGAACTGATGTATCAGCAGGTAAACTGGTCTAATGTGGTCTTTATTCAAAACAAGGACAAACAAACTTTATTCAAATTGTCACACATCCCTTTGTTGCAATTTGGACAAATCTTCTCACCACTACCCCTTCAAATGTCTATGTTGGGGGGGTGTAATGTTTACGTTATTATTTAATATTTATAAAATATATACTCGTGTTCGCACACATGGAAATTTCATTAAAAATGTACTAGTACTTTTACTCATACTCGTGAGAACGTACTCATACTCAGCTTTTAGCAATGTACTCATCCATCATTAATGAACTTGTACTCATGAAAATGTACTCGGCCCCAGGTCTGGTGGCTGTACACTGGGGAAGGTAGCTAGTTAGAAACTTGGGCCACCTGTCTATCCAAACTATCCCTGATCAATTAGCAGTATAAACGAGTACCTGGCTAGCGATATTTATTTTACATGATCCTGACTCTGGTAACTGAAACAGCCATAATCTCGTTGTACTGGCAGCTACACCAGATATAGAACACAATTTAATTATAACAATGAGCAAAAAAATTGCAAAATTAGGTCAGTTGATATGGAAATGAAGCAGTTTAGAGAGTGGAGTAGTGGAGCAGTGGAGACATCGATCCAATTCCAGGTGAGGTGGAGAAGCAGTTTCAGTGCTTTGCTCCAGTCAGACTGAAGTGGATTAAAGCTGTTTCCTCAACTCATTTAGCCCATTGGGAATCAGGTTTGTTGATGCGCAAAGCTGTAGTGCATGAATAGCTTTAAGAAATAAGTGCCTGGATCAGTGTTAGGGGAGTCGTGGAAAGTTAGCAGTCTCTCGCACTTCCTCCTCAGTCGTGCCTCCATCTCGGGGATGAGTTTCTGCTGAATGGACGACAGGCGCTGAAGTAGAAACACACACAACAATAAAGGTACAAATTTTTATCGAAAAATCATGTATTATAGTATAAACCACAAATATATTCTAACATTTTGACAGCCGAATATCATTAACACCCATAACATTATGTTCCTTCCACAGGCAGTGTAAACATGATTTTTGCTTGGAAACATTCAAATTGAACAAGTTGTGGTTCATGAAGACACACTGGGGGTGAAGATGTTAGAACAGATATAGTTTGTACTACTAATTTAATGAAACAGAACATGAAAAGAACATGAACATGAGATGATTTGTGCACACGATACACACTACAGCTGGTACAACTTAGACCAATAAAGTTTGATTTTTCAGACATCTGTATTTCAGCCTGACTAATTAAGATTATATAAAAATTTATTATAAAATATGATACTGCCACTGCATGTCGAGTCAATGGCTGAAAAGAGGGACCACCAAAAACAGAGGTCTGCAAATCCTGCACCTTCTCCCACTGCCTACACCTGCAGCGAGGCAGAGACTGCCATGCCATAGTGGGGCTACTGAGCCACACCAACTGATGCACAACACGGAATTGTCTATTCAAGAGAGAAGGATGACAACAGCAATAAAGTTTGACTTGTCAGGCATCTGTATTTCAGCCTGACTATTAAGATTATAATATAAAAGTTAATTTTAGACTACAAGACTACCACTGCATGTGTGTGTCAAATTTGGCTACTTAGTAAAATGAAAGTTTGTGGGTATGTCAATATTTGCCTCTACCTTTTTGTGTGGGTGGTTTCTGTGTATGTCTTCCTGAGTGAGACCGAGTAGAGTGGCCTCACTGCAGGGGTCGGGGTTGCACTGCAGACAATCACCAATCTCAGCCAGAGCCAAACACTCCCTCACTGTCTTGTAGAACTACAACAATCCAAAGTACTAAGAAACTGGTCCATATCATGGTTGGCGATATGCATATTTTGTCATTATTAAAATCACCTGATTTTTTAGTATCAATTTTATCACATAATATTTAACTGTGCGAATATATACACTGTATCCTCAAAATCAAAATGACTATAACAGTTTATTCTATTTAAAACTAACAAATCGGACTTAAATACCAAATCTGATTTTAAAGTTTGATATAACAAGTTGTTAAAATCTTCCATCCTGGGTATCGTGTCAAACATGAACTAATAATCATGAAACTAACCTGAGTATTGCTGCACGGAGTTGACTCCACCAGTCTGAGTTGATGATCCATCAGAAGATCCTGAAGCTCCAGATAAGGAATATGACACTGCAGCCATTTCCCCTTGCACACTTTCAGGTACTCCTGTGCCTGCAACACATATATTCACCAATTGAGCAATTATATTTAGGAATACTAGTGCTTCTGGGTTGCTGTTGGACTATTATGTATGACCACCTTAAGCACAAACACTTCTCCTTAAAGTTAAACATATGAAACAATATAATTAGTGATATAAGTAGGAAGTAATAACTCAGTTCAATCATACACATGCTGCAGTTCTTAACCATGTGAAAAATTATTGTGCTTTAGCAGAGGGTAAAAGATTGCATTCCATATTTCTTATATTAATTTTTTTATTTAGTATTATTTCCATGAAAGTGATGTTTTTTGTATAAAAGCATACGTGAAAAGAGGTATTGGCACATGTATGTACTTCCTCCGGGTACTATGTACTATGTAGTCTATACATAAAGCTATTGTTGGACTGTTGGAGCCTTGAAGCATCACCTCAGAGATGTCCTGCTGTGCTGACACAGAGAGTCCCTTGTCGGTCATGTGACGTGACAGAGCTTTCAGTAATTTCATGAACTCTGGATACTTCTCGACATCTGCACTGGATATATTCACCGGCAACAATTCCATCACTGCAATAAAGTACACAATTAGACTTCTTTGAAGTGTATCTTCATGATGGCAAAAACACATATAATAATAATAATTGCCTATAGTTTGTCAATTCTATGCAATATTTTACACACACGCATACATATATAAGTATTTGTCTTCATCTCGTTTGAGTAGCATCAATGAGCTGAGGATGCAGGCAGTTTGAAGCTCTGACAATCAAGAAACATGTCTGAATAACCATTTTCTTCAACCACAACTATTTAGATTACTTACTCTCAATGTTATTATAAGTTTAATTTTCAAAATGGGGCTAGTTGAACCACCAAATACTCAATGGGGGTTAGTTGGGCAGTAGTTAAAACTAAAGATGAGTGTTGTGTTACTTCTTTCCGAGCAAACTGGGACATCAGATAGCTTACAACTACTGGTAGTACAAGGCAACATATTAGTAGTTAGCTACACTGGTTGCGATGGGCCTACAAGTCAATATTAATTAAGTTTGTTGATTTATTAATTAATGTATGCTGACTTGTCAGTGACATGTTGCACCCGTTGTGAAGATGTGTTGGTTGCGTTGTTATGAAGTTTTAGTAGAAAGCCTATGTAAATTATACAAACATTTAGCATTTACCCATTGTGACTCAACTTACGCTACACTGTGGCTCAACTTACCCCACACCAAGTGTTAGTTGAGCCAGTTTACCAACCCTCTTTGAATTAGCTATATATGTTATTAACTATGCATAATAGATTAATTATCTTGGTCTAAAATGATCAACTGATGATCGTAGTTGATGCGGGGGAAAACGACTTTGACTTAGCCTTAGGAATATGATTGTGTCCTAGATATCAACATTTATTAATATAATGAAAATGGCTCAACTTAGGAATATGATTTGACTGAGCCGGCTTAGGAATATGATTGTGTTCTATAGGTAGCTATGCTGGACCATTTTGAGATAATTAAGTTATTGCAAAGTATTATACATCTTTGGAAAGGCCTATTATTAAGATACATCATGGTATCAGTTGTATGGCTATATGTTAGGTTTCATTTTAGAGCACTTTAAAGACACCCCCATCAACGTTTTCAAAACACGTTTTTTTTCTATTTTGATCAAAAAAGTGTACCTGGTCTAAAAAATGTACTAATATTAATGTTAATGTATTTTTTTTTTACATATTGTGGAAGTACTCAATGTTCTCAACCTGTGTGGGGGTCATTCATACCAGTGCATCCATTATTTTTAGTGCAAGAGAGCTGTAAACAGTGTTATTTTTCCACTTATTTTGCACATTTTTACAGGGGCGGTTGGTAAAAAGTAAAAAACAACCACAGTTTATACCCTAGATATATATTTTTAACTCAGTATCTACTTCTAAACATGTTTGACATGTATAGGTCATTAGCATTATTATAAAAGTGAACAATATTTTTTACAAGATTTTTACAAACTGCAAACTTTTATGTATCTTTACAGAAGAATGTTCACAGCTGAAGACATGCTGATGCAAGATGAATATTTGACATGTGTATCATGTAGGATGATGATCACTGGAAAGGCCTATTATTAAGATACATCATGGAATCAGTTGTGTGGCTGTAGGTTAATTAGTTTTAATGTTAGAGCACTTTAAAGATACCCCCTGTCAACATTTCTGAAACACGTTTTTCTATTTTGATTAAAAAAGTGTACCTGGCTTAAATAAATTACTAATATTAATGTTAATGTATTTTTTTTGGAATATTGTTGAAGTACTACTAATACTAGTCATTAGTCACTATACATAAGTCGTATCCACAGTTATGATAGTACTTATAATGAAAAACAATCAGAAAGCACAGTGTAAATCATATTAACATTCCAAGTGTAAGACTGTCAGCTTTGAGCTTAATGTGAGTAATGGATGCCTTTCTTCATCTTGTCTGCTGGGACTTCGTTTGACAGGTCAGTCACGCTGTCACTTTGCAAGTTTGTTTACATGTTTTATCTCCCGCCAAAATGAGCAAAACACCCTCCACAACTTCAAACATACACTGCTACACGATAATATAGTTAGATAGATCAATTACTACTTACACACATACTTGAAGAATGGATATTTATGAACTTTCAACAACTACGACGAGAAAGATGAACTTGAAACAACAGCGGGCTAGGACATCGCATAATTTATTATTCTGACATGTGTGTGGCGCCACCTAACGTTCAAATAGCTAGATAATTTTTGGCGTCGGTGGATAGTGATAGGGGGTTGTTTTAGTTGTACAGTACATTACTAGCCAGACCTAGCCAAAATATTTATAAAAAAATGTTGTGTTAATAATTGATCAATAAAAGACATACAATTGTTTTTTTCGTGAATCAAGGTGAATCCAGGATTTGCGAGAATCGTGAAATTTTCACCTTAAAAAACAAAATACTTTCACCTAAAGAAATAAAACAGGATGTACATCAGAGTAAAGAACGTTTATTCTGCTTTACAGGCATATGAACACTTTTATTATAGGTGGTCTATGTCGGCTGCTATGGACCGTTAAAGGCACCCCCTATAAACGGGCCTCTCTGGGTACATGTTTTGGTCGACTTGCTGATCATAGCACTACTAGCGCCGCCTAACGAGTTCCGGCATTGCTACTATAGGCTAGATATCGACAAAGATCGAAAAATGGCACAACTAACTCTGTCTTTCCCTACTGGTGCGGTTGACTCTGCCTATGCTAGGCTAGGGTCTGGGAAAAGGAACATAAATTCATAATTGTATCCAACACTGCCACTGGCACTGCAACGTATGCTAATGCCATGGCAATACAGTATCGACTAGTATATGAATGGAACAAATTGTCTACAGATTGTGTAACTGCTAGCAGCGTGAATATGTTTAAAAACAAGGTTGACACATATCTCAGGAGGGCGGGCTATAAGTAGATGAACATTGTTGGACTCTCGATAAGCCAATGGCTTCCTTGTCCACTTGCCATCTGGGCCTTTGGCTTGGATGGCAAATCTTGTTAAATAATAGGGGATATCCGAGTATAGAGTCAGGTCGGTAATATTGCTATAGACAGGTTGTTTGAAGAATTAACATACGTTCATCTTCTAAATCTTGCTTTCCTGCTATTGTATCAGATGACTGTCGTTCCGTCATTTTACTGTTAACGTCACTTTACAGTTAGGTTTACAAGTTACACACAATCGTTGACATTCGACGGGCTTGTCCAAGCTCCCCGTCGGTTTCGCATTGAAATTTCGCGGTGTCGCGGTTATCGCGATTTGCAATTAACAACTAACCAAACGGTAACTGAATATAGGGGTTATGCATATACATTCAGTTATGTATTAAATAAATATATAATTGATTATAAAGTACGTTATTAGTTTGAAAGGAATTATTTTTCGCCAGAGTGTACATTTAATTTCATCCAATAGTGTTCAGAGTCTGTATTTCCTCCCACGACACAAAATGGCGGCATCCATAAACGGTGTTTTGGAAGAAACCTTAGAGAAAAGAATAAATACATGCAAGTTACTTGTTGTTGGGGCGGGTGGAATAGGATGCGAGCTAATAAAAGACTTAGTTCTCACCGGATTTCGTGATATCGAATTGGTAAGTAAATATGCACGCATTACAAAAAAACTTCGATGCCGCTTTGTTTGACACCCGGGCCGGCATTTGCCTCGGCAACGACTGCGGAATTTCTGCTGAATGAGTTGTAAATCGTTTAAGCAGCACATTTGGTCTTCTTGTAAAAGTGTCGTGTTATGCTGTTGAACGTGATTTTAGTTCAACATGTTCGTACTTGGTTCCGCTTACTAGTGAGCGATAATAAGTGTCATATCGACTTCCTACCCGTGTCACCGGTTTCGGGCCGCGTCGGCAGCAATACCGCTTCGGCAACAAATACTTGGACTATTCAGCTAGATAATTGGTCATTGTAGATGGCATGCATGTTTGGATTGAATGCCAATGACCCAATGTGAATGTTTGAAATGATGCACATGCAACTACACCCATACATGATTGAATTTAAATGCACATGTCTAACATTGGATTAAAATGCAATGCATCTGGCAATGTTTTTGCAAAATGCATTTGAATAGTTTTCAAATTCAGATGGTTTTTGCTTGAAAAGGGCTACAATGCACACACCAATTTAATTTTATTAACTAGCGTAAAAACAGATGCTTTATTACAAAAAACATTTGCAAACTATATTAATTGACTACTTTAATATTATTGGCATTTGAGCAATTAAATGTTGTTTATTCATTTTCAAAATAGTATTTGCATTTGATCATAATATTGAAGTAACCATATTTGCAATCAAATACACTTTAAAAGTGACCAAATTGTCCCGCCAACAAAACCAAGAAAATTTGGTCAAGCGTTATCACTGCGGAAGCATCCAGTTACGGTGTCACTGACCCCATGTCATGCCTGGTCTCAGTTTGGGTTCAGTTTTGTTTGTCCCTAGCCTTCGTGATATGGCACCACCGTTACACACATGAAATACTGTTATATACAAAATACACACATATAGCATTAATTGTACACATAAATATACTTGCTATCCTCCAAAACATGGGCTGGACTGGACGTTCCAAAATAAATTTGAAAGTGTTGATCAATTGATATATGGCAAGAATATAAATAAGTAATCCCAGTGACATGATCAGTCCTGTCGCTTGTATCATTGACTAGTTTAATGTCAACAACATCTACAAGTAGCTTTGTCGAAATCATACAAATTAACATGGTTGGGCCAAAGCACTTGTTACTCATACTCATTGGTACTCGAGTAGCAATTTTTAACAAAGTACTCGAACTCGTACATATCAAAATGCTCATACTCGTTACTTTAGAAAACAATTAGTATTTACGAGTACCGGGTAGCTCAGCAGTGCAACTTTCCTGCAGTTGCACAACTTGCAGCTAGGTATCTCAGTGTCCCAGCATGCCGGCCGGTTTGCTCCGAACCATTGTAATTTGAAAGATGCTACATTTGAGTGTCTGAAATTTATATGCTGCAATATGATGAGGTAAAAAGCTAGAAAAAGACACTGAATTAACATTCATGATGCTACATTTGTCAAAAAAGACACTGAATTAACATTTACGATGCTGCTAAAACAGTAAATTGTTTTTAATTGAATGAACATTATAAATTTCCACCAAAAAATAAATTGTATGAGCTTTATTTTGGTTGCTGTTATTCTTTTGTGTTCATAATAATAGCAGTTTTGAGCCCATCTTGTTATCAAGTGAAATAGATAAAAAAAAATATCCTACAGGACACACAATATCATATTTGTATCATAGAATTTTAATAAAATAAATACTGGTACTTGAGTACTTTTGAAAATACTTGTACTTGTGTACTATCTGGGATGAAGTACTCGTACTCGTACATCTCAAAGTACTCGTACTCGAGTACTTTAGTCAGGTACTCACCGCAACCCTGCAAATTAACACTCATCCTGCTATAGCTTTGTTATCTATACGTGTGCACTTACTAGCAGATTGTTGACTGTACACTTTATTATCTATACATGTGCACTTACTAGCAGATTGTTGGCTGTATGCTGTTACTTTTCCCATGTACAATGTATGTCTACAAGTTTTTGGTTTCTTTCAGATTGACTTGGACACAATTGATGTCAGCAATTTAAATCGACAGTTCCTATTCCGAAAGGAACATGTTGGCAAATCAAAAGCAGAGGTATGCCTTATAAGATACATGATATTGAGAATAAGCTAACACTTGTGTTAAATGTATATTTTAATTTAGGTTCAGTTTTGAAATGCATACAGAATATACACGTACAGTGGACTGTACTTAACTGAATCACTTTGGGCCAGAGCAATTTGATTCTATTAATTGGCTGGTTCACTTAAGCAGCACATTTTAATTTTGGGAATTATTCCATTCCAGCTGTTGTTTGATTTGAGTAAATTGCTGATTCTGTCATCCATGATTCTGTTGAGTGGAGTCCACTAATTAGTAACACACACACACACACACACACACACACACACACACACACACACACACACACACACACACACACACACTACACGAAAAATCTCCAAGCATAACAGGACCTGATTTTGCCTCCAAATATTACTAAAGCGGTGACACAAAAATCTTCATGTTATAGTTTTATTCAAATGTATTGAGCACACGTTTTCAGTTTCACATTTGCAAGAGAATGTAATCAAGTTCCTGATACATTCACTAGAAGCACTCTGTGCACCATATATATATATATATATATATATATATATATATATATATATATATATATATATATGTGGGACCAGTCTAGAGAAACTATAATCAGGTTCCTGATTAATTCACCAGAGGCACTCCGCACACCACGTGAATATATATATATATAAGTGGTGCCACACGGCGCCAAGACTATTAACATGACCGGTTCTTATTTCAGTGTACCTATAGAATAACCGTTCAGTTACATGTTGAACGACAATGTGGTTGATTAAAAATACAATGAATGCTCCCTATTGATATTGCTTCGGTTACGGTTTGGCAACATTTCTTGCAATGTCAAACGTGTCATAAACACAAGATTTATGGTTAACATAAATGCGATATAGCCAGAACGACACTTTATTTCTATTTCACTTGATAACAAGATGGGCTCAAAACTGCTATTATTATGAACATAAAAGAATAACAGCAACCAAAATAAAGCTCATACAATTTATTCTTTGGTGGAAATTTATAATATAAATTTATAATATATATATATATATATATATATATATATATATATATATATATATATATATATATATATATATAAATATATATGTATGTGTGTATATATATATATATATATATATATATATATATATATATATATATATATATATATATATATATACAACTTCACATACATGCAATATTCTGTTCTAACCTGGTACCAAAATTCATATAAACACCTGCAGTTAAAGAGCAAGTCCACCTTTTGACGTACCTAAGTACATAATTTGGCTGCATTGCATATCATCTGATCTTCCGATATGTTTTTGTTTCAGGTTGCCAAGGAAAGTGCTTTGAAATTCAGTCCAGATGCCAACATAGTTGCCTACCATGACAGTATCATGGGGTGAGAAAAACGTCTTGAACAAAATTAATGTGTTTCACCAGATTGAACTTGGAGGCTGATGATTTTATTAAAATGTTTTGCATATAGAGTCTACAATTACTATATTACAATAATATATACATATAGTAATGTATGCTAGTAGAAGTGTATCATTGGATAATGTTTCCTTCCTTTTGCTTGTTTGACCAATTTCAGCAACAATCTAGCTGTTTTTAAGCATAATGCCATAACTTTTAATGTATATGAATCTCTAAATGAATGTTGTTTTTATAAATTTGTACATATTGTTATTTGAGCATATTTGTGTTTTCTGATACCTTCCAGTCCTGACTATGGGGTAGACTTCTTCAAGCGGTTTGCTCTTGTGATGAATGCATTGGACAACAGGGGTGAGTGAGCAGATCAAGGCTGCCTACTGTACATTCTGGGTCTATCGCTACAGCTATGATTGCAGAGGGGTGTGGCCAGACTTGTTGTGTATGGTTGGGGCGTGTCTGTAATGGCTGCAAATTGAAGTTATCTGGTATGCGTTAAGAGACAAAGCTGCTTCATATACATTCATTTATGCATGAAAGCACAAGTACACGCACACGCACGCACCCACACACACTCACTCACTCACTCACTCACTCACTCACTCACTCACTCACTCACACACACACACACACACACACACACACACACACACACACACACACACTGTCATTGTGACTTCTCATAAACACTGATGGTGAACATTGCCTTTGTTGACAGCTGCCCGGAATCATGTCAACCGAATGTGTTTGGCGGCCGACATCCCTTTGATAGAAAGTGGCACTGCTGGATACCTCGGGCAGGTCACTGTCATCAAGAAGGTACGGACCGTCAACTTGTCACATTGACAGTAATTTCTTGCATTAGTTAAACCATGAAGTACAACCATCGACTTAATTTTTTGATCAAGATCATAATTGAAATTATAACCAATATATCTTATTTTGTTGGCCATCATGATTGCAATTAGAAACATTTTGGATACTGAAATAAGAAATTTCATGATTTCTCACAGCAGTGAAACTGCACAATACAACAGTTGACATAAGTTTTTGTTATCAAAATCGTAATTGAAATCATAACAAATTTATCATATACATCAAACTGGAATTTGTTTTGATGCTGAAAAAATAAATTGTAATAGAAATTTTGTAGCCAAAGACAATGGTGCAGATATCTGTAGCATGTTTTTTGCAGGGTTTGACTGAATGTTACGAGTGCCAGCCAAAGCCTACACAGAAGTCCTTCCCCGGATGCACGATTAGGAACACACCATCAGAGCCAATTCACTGCATTGTGTGGGCCAAGCACCTCTTCAAGTGAGTATATCTTATGTGGCTATTGGCTGTTTTGTTACTTGCAATTTATTTTTGATTTTGCTGTCTGTTTTTACATCTGTACAATGTTGTGCCCCAGTTTAAAACCTCTAGTAGTGGGGGTATTTTTTATAGATCCCATATCAAACACAGTCCCACAGGAACTTTTCAACTAAACAATGATGTATTCCACTTTCAGGATAAACCATAGCAACCCTGCTCTGACTTAGTGAAATGTGTTAATTCAGTAAGTTACATTATGCACAGTTATTTTTATACTATGATTACCACACTATTGAGTTAGCATTGGTGTTCGGTACTGCTTTTAGCAACACAGACATTCAGTTCTATTATTATCACTGTGGAAACACAAAGATGTTCAGTACCACTTTTTTAATATTATTATGAGCAATGCATGTGTAGATTGTAGCATAAGTCGCACATCAATTTCATGTGCCACTAGTTTCTGAGGACTTAGGCGCGATAGACGTTTTCGTATTATTGCTGTTATTTAGTCTCGCAGAGGAAATGTTTGGTGGCAGATACCAACAAGATGGTTCATAGCTCAGTCTCAACTTGAAGCTGATTACAAATACCCTGGCATGTATTAATCCCAAGATGTCTGCAAGATTACATTTGACTTCGCCAAATTAAGCAACAATAAAATATCATTCTATTTTTGCAGCCAATTATTTGGAGAGGAAGATCCGGATCAGGATGTGTCTCCAGACACAGAGGACCCAGAAGCTGCAGGTGTGTAGGCGAGTACAGCAGTTAAAGCCACATTTCTTAGTTGACAAAAAATCTTAAATTTGAAATCCCCAGTAATGATCTGAATAGCCTTTGTAGTATAGAAATGTGAAACACACTGTTGATTTTGCCAAAGCAGAACATAATACGTATTTATTATGAAACAAAAATAAAGTAGTAAATACATTTGATAACTGGATGTTTACATGTATTCTTGTTGTGTAAATAAGGGTTGTGGTGTTTAATTCTCAAATGTAAATTTTTATGACATGACAATACATTTTTAAATCCCCAAAACTTGAATGTAAACTTCTAAATATAGCTACAATGTAGGTTTTTGGTTTGTTATGCCAACCTTGTTGTTCAAGACAGATTGCCTATTTATATTATCAGGTGATGCTGGTGAGGTGGCGCTGCAGTCTGAGGCAAAGGACTCCACTGGCGGTGGAGTAGCACGGAAGTCTACGAGGATGTGGGCTCAACAGTCGGGATATGCACCCGAGAAAATCTTCAACAAGGTTAGTGGTTTATTAGTGGAATAAATACTGCATAGATTCCACAGGTACACTATACTAGAATAGTTGTTCAGTCATGGCATTTGTTAGGAAAATATTTGTATTTTGTTTGGCATTTTCCAACTCCCTCCTCAATTGATTTAGCCATCGCGAATCAAGTTTGTTGTTGTTAAAATCTGCAGTGTGTGTGTGGGTGTGTGTGAGTGCGTGTGTGTGTGTGTGTGTGAATAGTTAAAGTAACGTAAAGGACACACTTTTGTTAGAATCATCAGAATCAAAGAAGTGAGTTTGATCATTAGTTGCCATTTCATCAGAAGTGTCTGTGTTTGTTTCAGATGTTCAGAGATGACATTCAATATTTATTATCGATGGAAAACCTATGGAAGAAACGAAAAGCACCATCGCCTCTTGAGTGGAACAACTTGCCAAATACAGGTAACTTTTGTTGCTGCTTTACAAACCAGGGAAGATGTTGTGGAAACAAGAAGATTATTTTTATCAATGCTTGTTTTATACAATGGCAGGAATAACACTTGCATTAATGTTTTTTTTCAGTAGTGAATACCATCCAATGTCAGATAAATCCTTGACTTTGGGCCAATGTTCAACAGCCTCGAACCCTTTTATTCTGCCTTCATCGCAAATCAAGTTTGATTGATGTTGAAATCTGTAGTGTGTAAATATATTAAATATTATCTGCTGTCACTTTAATGAAAGAGTGTTCATTTGTTAAACTGATTGACAAAAACGGACTTTGATCATTAGAATGGATAACTTATGAAAGTGTGAACAACCTTATGTCATAGTATGTAGAGGCAGAGCCACTTTTACCATTTTCCGCTGATTTATAACCGGACCTGATGACACAGGAAGGGAGCAAAAGTAACTAAGTAAAAAATGTATATTTGTCTTGGATTACATATTTATGTTGACCTTATTGACAAGAATTTATATTATAAATAAGCCAGTGTTTTGGTGCTGTATGTTAATTGTTATTGATCATAATGAGTGGTTTTATTTTGCTTTCAGCACAGGATGGTGTGCAGTCAGGGGGCATCCGAGACCAGCGCGTGTGGAGTGTGTGTGAATGTGCAAGTGTGTTTGCCAAGAGCTTGAAGTCGTGCAAGGAACAGCTGATGAACAGTGGAGATGGTGGCACGCTGGTCTGGGACAAGGTGGGTAATGTTCTGTTCGGCTTACTCGTTTATCCTCTTCACACATTAATGGGTGCATAAGGCCACTTAGTAACTTCTGCCATTTCATGCGATTTGTAGCTGTGTTCTCAGCCATCTTCCAAGAACTCCCTCCTGGTTGGTTCCTCTCTACTTCCACAGTCCTTCTCAGTGTTGATGTCTGCCTTCCTCTCTTCCTTTCACCTTCAGTGTTGATGTCTGCCTTCCTCTCATCCTTTCACCTTCAGTGTTGATGTCTGCCTTCCTCTCTTCCTTTCACCTTCAGTGTTGATGTCTGCCTTCCTCTCATCCTTTCACCTTCAGTGTTGATGTCTGCCTTCCTCTCTTCCTTTCACCTTCAGTGTTGATGTCTGCCTTCCTCTCATCCTTTCACCTTCAGTGTTGATGTCTGCCTTCCTCTCATCATTTCACCTTCAGTGTTGATGTTTGCTTTCCTGTCTTCCTTTCACCTTCAGTGTTGATGTCTGCCTTCCTCTCTTCCTTTCACCTTCAGTGTTGATGTCTGCCTTCCTCTCTTCCTTTCACCTTCAGTGTTGATGTCTGCCTTCCTCTCATCCTTTCACCTTCAGTGTTGATGTCTGCCTTCCTCTCATCCTTTCACCTTCAGTGTTGATGTCTGCCTTCCTCTCTTCCTTTCACCTTCAGTGTTGATGTCTGCCTTCCTCTCTTCCTTTCACCTTCAGTGTTGATGTCTGCCTTCCTCTCTTCCTTTCACCTTCAGTGTTGATATCTGCCTTCCTCTCATCCTTTCACCTTCAGTGTTGATGTCTGCCTTCCTCTCTTCCTTTCACCTTCAGTGTTGATGTCTGCCTTCCTCTCTTCCTTTCACCTTCAGTGTTGATGTCTGCCTTCCTCTCTTCCTTTCACCTTCAGTGTTGATGTCCACCTTCCTCTCATCCTTTCACCTTCAGTGTTGATGTCTGCCTTCCTCTCATCCTTTCACCTTCAGTGTTGATGTCTGCCTTCCTCTCATCCTTTCACCTTCAGGGCCCAGGTTAATGCTACGTTTGTGTTGTTATTCCCATCTCTCCTAAGTGTGACTGATCCATCTCCATCGTCTCATCTTTTGACATTGGAGGCAAACAGGCGCAGTTTTACAGCTCTTCATTTGACACTTTCTTTGCCCAGTGTATCTTTGATATTCGTCCTAGAAATTCTAGTAGATTCTGTTCAGCACAGTGTTTGCAATCTGCATTGTCAATTTGCGATGAATACTTCTTTCACTCCAGGGGATCTATAAAAAAATACTAACACAGAGAAAAGTGCACAGTTGATGATTTCAAGGTTTTTATTTCCATTTCATCCATTCACAGAATGTTATTTTATTGAGTGAAATAATTTGCCAGGTTGATAACCTTCAACTCAAGAAGTATGCAGATGATGAGTATGTTGCACTGCATAGAATTTATGGATGGTAACATAAATGAAAAATACACATTCAACAAGATGCACCAAATAAAATGTATACTTAAAAAGTCCCAGTTTGTATACAGAATGAAATGCATGTTATCTCGCAAGTTCATAAAATATCAGTTTGTTTTTGAAAAAAAAAATTGTAAATGCCTACTTCGAATATTCGACAAAATTGGCCAGCATTTTCTATATAAATTCTTGTGACATGCCTGCATAATCATTTAGCCCATCATGAATCAGGTTAGTTGATGAATCTGAAACGAGACGAGCAGCTTTAATTGTTTATTTGTTTGAATTGTCAGTAGAATTTCTGTTTAGAAACATTTATCCACCCATCTCCTGATAATTTCACTTCTCAAAGGGATTCCCATATTTTAGCCATGTGGCTATATTTGAAAGCATGAATCAGCATTATTGTGACATCTGACATTTCTGTTTCCAGGACGATGAACCAGCGCTGAATTTTGTCACGAGTGCTGCGAATCTACGAGCGCAAATATTTCACATTCCTCTCAAATCAAAGTTTGATGTAAAATGTAAGTGCATCTCTAATTCGGTTTTGTGTTCCTTTATGATATGATTTAATTTAATTTTTAATTCTCTGAACTCTGACACAACCCTCACATATAAAATACTACATCTTTCCACCATAACTGATTTATGTGCATTGTGTGTCGAGGCAAATAAACTATGAAATGTTTATGTCATCATACATTTTTTATCTCGTCAATGTCACTGATTCTGTACTAAATCCCCATCATTTTATCGTACTAAAAATGGTTCCAGTGCAGTTTTGTTACTTATGCTTTTTGGACCCTAGTCAGTGCATAAGGCCACAGTAAAGTTTTTGTAATGTACTGTTAACCCATTAGGCCCCAGGATTTTATTAAAACATGCCACCATGTTCCCAGGATTTCTGGCAAATTTCGAGCGATTTTACCTCCTTGTGTTAAAAAATCTGTAGAAAAAACTATTCAATATTAACAATTACAAGTTGTGTTTATTTTGAAGAGTAGTAATTTCTCCACATGCATGTATACATAGAAGTAGGATATATTAATAAAATATTGACATTTGATAACAATTTGCAAAGACAAAATAGTACATTTGTTAAAACTTTGAAAGTTGCGACTGACATTTGACAATTATCCCATGCTATAACCCTATGCAACTCAGCAAAGAAAATGTAGCTATATGTGTTAGCTTTGCACCACTGAAAACACTATCAAATTCTGACGGTTATTTTTTAAAGTTACACCATATTTTATCATGACAAATATAGAAATAAAAATTTTCGAGATAGCGTGAACAAAACTGATGAAAATCAAGATTTCCGAAAGGGCAACACATGCACGTAACGAGCTGTTGTTGCAAAATGTATCCGCTAGGGTGTGGCAAAATTTGGTAGCGTTTAGTTCAGTAGGTATTCGCCAGGATTTATTTTAATAGAGGGTCCTGTATGCGGCCGGCGGCGGCCATTCCAGGACTGCACAGAGCGGCCGGCCACGGCCGTTGTGGGGTCTAATCAGTTAAAATCTCATCTGAAATGTTTGTTTTTGGGAAAAATCCAGTTTGAGGTGACTGTAATGTTCTGTTGTTTCTCTTGTTGCAGCGATGGCCGGCAATATCATTCCAGCAATCGCCACAACGAACGCCATTATTGCTGGTCTGCTTGTTATGGAGGGCCTCAAGATTTTATCAGGAAACATCGACAAATGTAAAACAGTGAGTGACGCTTGTGATGGCTTTAAGTCCACTGATTCAGCATCATTGTTGTAGATCTCTACCCTTTAAGAATGATCTCAAAACATTGATGTACGACACTATACAAAGTTGGTTTCATGGATGACAGCTGCTGTTTAATTTATCCCATGTATAGATATATTCCCGGTTCTCAGGTTAAATGACATTGGTTTCTTGTGATGTCTTATATTGTTTTGAGAACATCCCTTAGCAGTTACAAACAAACAAGATGTAAAATCCTTGAATGGATAGATGATTCGGTTTCTCGGTTATTAATATTAAACATAATTACCTCTCAAGAAACTTGGTATTCGATCTGAATATTTCGACTGCATCCCGTGGTTTTCTTCAACAGACTGAAGTTACAGGTGTGTCACATGACCAAACACATACGTAACTTCAGTCTGCTGAAGAAGACCGTGGGATGCGGTCGAAATATTCAGATCAAATACCAAGTTTCTTGAGAGGTACTGATGTTTAATACAGATGTAAAATGTTTCCTGTCTGGCTTGTCAAGTGCTCATGAAGTGAGGATACATTTTGCGAACTGTCGCACTGCCTATTAGAACAACTACCCAACACAAAAAGCACATCATGTTCAGAATATTATGATGAGATTAAATTTAGTAACCTTGTATGGTAATTTCATGCATACTGTGCATGTTGTGTCAGGTGTACCTCAACAGACAGCCGAACCCACGCAAGAAGCTGCTGGTGCCCTGCGTCCTCGACAAACCCAACCCCAAGTGCTATGTCTGCTCGGAGAAACCCGAAGTGACGGTTCAGCTCAACACGAACACAGTGACGGTTCACACACTGGAAGAGAAGGTATCATCGCTGTATCAACTTTCATGGTTTATTGAAAATTTGTTGGGCATGGTGGCATAGTGGTTAGAACGTCGGACTCTCAATTCAGCGAGAACCCGGGTTTGAATCCTCTTGCTGCCGTTTCAAAGCTTTGGCTATTTCATTCACTCCACGTTGCCACAGTTTATCAGCAGTCTAAATGAATACCAATAATTGCAGCATGGATGAATGTTTCCAAGAGAAGTCGAGATGGCATTGGAATGAACAGGTCTGCCAGGGGGTGGAGTGTAAACCGCTTTGAGCAGCCCTATGGACTGGATACTGTGCTGTATAAGAACGTACCTTTTTTATTTAAGACTGTTCACATGCTAGACAAGAAGCTAGCTTCACATGTAAACAAATAGGTTTGTAATTTTTAAAGGTGTTCATTTGTGAAACTTTCCTTTATTAAGTGTGAAAGTGTAAGCAATGCACTCCTGCTTTCCCCCATTCTGCTTGAAAATGTTTCAGTTACTTTAAAATGTGTATAATTTTATTATGTTGTATGTTGCTATTTTCATTTGTAAATAAAGATTTGAATAGAATTTTTTTTCTCCTGTCTGTCCATTTTCTAACACATGACAATTACCGACAAAACATTTTAAAGCCAACTTCTTCAAAATCAAATACAATAGAAGTTTTTTATTTAGATCATCAAAGGCAGCTTGGGAATGGTGGCACCTGACGTGGAAATAGATGACGGCAAAGGTAATTGCCATGTTATATATGTATTATATAGTGTTCTGCATATATATATATATATATATATATATAAAAATACAGTCATTGCATTCGTTTCAGTGGTACTTGCTACCTTACTGTATTTCTGATGCTAAGCTTATGGCAAGGATTTTAAACAGTCTGTCATGGACTGTGGTCAAGTGTTGCCTGAGAACTCTGCAAAGATTACTGGATATGTAAGATAGAGTTGAAATAAAAACAATAAAATCTTGTAACACAAATGTTATAGTTAACATTGTATATTATTGTTGACTTGCAGGAACAATAATGATCTCCAGTGAGGAGGGTGAAACAGAAGGTATGTAACTTACTAGCCAGTTTAAGTCGGGTACTAGCCTATGTATAATGTATGTTGATAGTAGTATTAACAATGTAGTTTAAAATTTACAAAGAATTTTTTTTCCAAGTTTTATCAGCAATCCTCTTACTTCTGAATGGATGTGATATGTAGTTGGTATTCATGTGTGATTGTTATTGATACGTGGTTGTTATTGATACATGGTTGTTATTGAATGCAGTCAAAATAAGCAGTACTAGCTATATGTTGAATCTTTGTTGTTGACAAAAGATGCTTGACTTGGTTCAGTTGCATTTGTACCCACATCATCTCAGTCCATGCAACATGCTCCCTGGAGCATGCTTGATACATTTCTAAAACTAAACATTAACAATGTATTTCTACACAATAATGTTCTATTATTATCGTCAACACTCGCAGCTAAATGCAAAACAGTTGCATGTGTTGATAACTGGAGGCCCTGGTGAGACAATTTAACCAAGATGCCTCACTCCCTCTAAGATTCCCTCTCCCTCTGAACCCCTATCTTACTTACACTGCAGGAAACGCAGGGAAGACACTGGGTGAATTTGGTATCAAGAATGGCAGTCGACTCAAGTGTGATGATTTCCTGCAGGTGTATAACCTCAATATCAACATTCTCCACGTGTAAGTGTTGTGTTCTTTCATTGTTGAGCTGTGGACGTGACTGTGTGTCTGTCTATCTGGTGCTTGGCTCGCAGTCTTGAATGCTATAACTGGGAACTATGTAAAAAAAAAACAGAAAGTATTTTCAAGTGCAGTTGTGACAGGTCCTTCCTCAATTTGATTTTTTCACTTGTCTCATTTTCCAATCATTTTGCAAAAAAATTAACCTATGTAGTATCCACTATGTGAGCAAGCTCGTTTGCAAATTTTTTTTATTTAGTTTTGGTGAAATCATTGGACAAGCTATTAAATTATTTTTTACCATTTGACCATAAACATTTGGCCAAAAAAATTCACATTATGCAGCTCTATGTACTGCAGCATAAGCCAGTTGACACTTTCCAAGTTACCATCTAGCGATCAATGTCAATTCTTTTGATGATTTCAACATAAGTAGACTGTACATATCACTGAAGCTGTTCACGGACAGATTTGAACATCAACAAACCTTATTCGCAATAATCTTGTTCAACTGAGGAGGGAGCTTCAAATGACAGCATGTGCCTACATTTGTACCGGCATCCATCTTTGGTTCGTTGGCAATAATACCATGTTCAGTCATGACTCATGGCTACTCATTTTTTATTAATTTCTGTTAAAATATGGTATGGTGTGATACTGTTAAACATGTATTTCAGATCAAATCTCTTTTAAATATTATCTAAAATTCAAGATTAATCAAATTGATGTTGAGCATAGTGTTTGCTGAATGTCTGGGTTGTAAAATGTACAAATGAACCAGTGTTTATATCTTTTAAAAAACACTGTAAAATGCAAAGTACTATCAACAAGTATGTCATGTTTTTGACTTGTTGCAGGGAGAAGTTGAAGGAGGACAGGGAGTTTGAGGTGATTGGAGACATATCTGAGCTGCAAGCGCAGGCAGCCTCCAGCAATGACACAGGCCCAGACGCCAAGAGTCAAGGTTGGCTTCGTTATTCTTTCACGTTACCCTGTCACTGTTGTATAAATAATTACCTGCGTTTGGAGACTTGGCTGGGAGGACAACTGTTAGCGTGTTGACAGTATACAAATTTTATATTATTATTATTATGCACATATGAACGTCTGCGTTTAGTCAGGACATTTTTAACAAGGTCTAGGATAGCTGGAGAATTTCAGTAAAGTAAATGATTTTTTAAAGAAGTTAGAATCGATTTGTGGGTGTATTATGTTGGCAATGTTTTATTTAAAACAATAGAAAAAAGATTGTATGAGATTTTGGGAGGATATGAAAATAAAAGAAATAATTTTGGATGTTTTGTCCAAAAAACAATTATTTTGTTCCAAGAAAAATTACTGTTTATTAAGATTGTGACTCATGCTACTGGAATTTTAATTAAAGCTGTAACTAAAGGCCACATATTTACACTTCCAAATATCATGGAAACTTCATTTACCAGTTGTAGTTTTTATTTAAAAAAACTATGTACTATTGTTCGTTTTATTGATTGTGCAGAAGATGACGATGATGATGATGACTTGATTATGGAAGAACCGAATGTAATCACCACCCCACCCAGTCGGAAACGCAAGGCCAACGGCGCTTCAGACGCTGATGTATCAGCTAAGAAACCAAAACATAGTGGCGACACGACATGTCAAGACGATGACATTGTCATCTTATAAGTGCCACACAGCATCATATTTTGTACAACAGGGTGTTTTGTTTAATTGTGGTAGACAATGTGTTACGCGAGTCAACAATACAAGTCGTAGACAATTTTGTCATCACTGTAACAGATGTTTTTAGATTATGCTATCCAGCAGGAGTGATGTTTCACGGATAAATGTTGCATTTGAAAACCATACCAAAGCATCATTGTTGGTTACTGTGTTCACATCATCATTGGGTATGTGTGTTCACATCATCATTGGGTATGTGTGTTCACATCATCATTGGGTATGTGTGTTCACATCATCATTGGGTATGTGTGTTTGTCACCCTTTTCTCTACTGACAACATATATTTTTTAACCTCCAATTGTTTGTTTATAAAACATTGTTACAGTTCTCTATCGGTTAGTTATCAACTAGCAAAATAGAAAACTCCAGGTTGATCAACAAAACCTAGATTTAGTGTTTGCAATGTGATATCATTATACCCGTAGTTGGGCATCCTTCATTTTCACAGCAGAATGTTTACATACAAGTCAGACACAAACACTGAAAATAGACGAAGACACAAATGGATACACTTATATTCAAGATTTAACAAGATTGCCATCCCAAACAACAAGTTCCAGATGGCAAGTGGACAAAGAAGCCATTGGCTTATCAAGAGTCCAACAATTTTCTCATCTATGTGTAGCCCGCCCTTTTCAAATATCTGTCAATTCTATTTTTAAACATATTCACACTACTAGCATTAACACAATCATTTGGCAGTTTGTTCCATTCATTTATTAACCCTCTGTGAGAAAGAGTACTTTCTCATGTCCAACCTTATTCAATTTAAACACATTTTTCATCACCTCACTTGAATGTGTTTTAAACAAATCCACATTAATTAAATGTTCACATTCAGCTTACTGTACAGCACTTAATAATAGAAGACTATGCCTTACCTCCCAAACAACATTTATCCAGGTTAGACAAAAATCAACGTTTACTATTTTTTTGCTCGGTTAGAAATAAAATTAATATTTTTAACCTACAGCATTGTTTTGAACATGTCAAACTGCGTTTAGTCATACTGGTTAAATGAATAAATGGAAAAAAGCACTAATCAGAAAATGTGTGTAGGTTTATCGCAATCTTTCAATTTACTGCCTTGTACCTACCATGCATACAAAATATGTCAAACACATTACTGTAAAGACATTGCTGTTATATTACAGTGACATTTCTAACACATGCAGTTTCCATGGACGTGCTTTGTATGATTGAACACCTATACAAATTATGTTGACAGAGTCCAGTGTTACAGATGTAGACACAAAATTGATAGTTGAGATTGAAAATGGATAACCTTTGCTGTACAGTATGTTTCAGTCACTAGATTTACCTTGATTTTTTCTGTTTTCATATTCCTGTTGGGTGGACACCCACTCATCATCCATAAAAATTTAATAACCTCTACCTCTTGCAAGCTGCCTCTGCAAGAGATGTCGCCGCAACAGCAATGGAAGTTGAACTTGTTAAAATACCAGATTATTCAGGCATTCAACATGATCACTGATACATGGGTGAGTGTACACTACAGCCTGGCAGTGTACACAACAGCCTGTCAGGGTACACTATAGCCTGTCATGGTACACTACAGCCTGGCAGGGTACACTACAGCCTGGCAGTGTACACTACAACCTACCAGTGTACAATACAACCTGGCAGGGTATGCTACAGCCTGGCAGTGTACACTACAGCCTGGCAGGGTACACTACAGCCTGGCAGTGTACACTACAGCCTGGCAGTGTACACTACAGCCTGGCAGTGTACACTACAGCCTGGCAGTGTACACTACAGCCTGGCAGTGTACACTACAGCCTGGCAGAGTACACTACAGCCTGGCAGGGTATGCTATAGCCTGGCAGTGTACACTACAACCTGGCAGTGTACACTACAGCCTGGCAGGGTACACTACAGCCTGGCAGGGTATGCTACAGCCTGGCAGTGTACACTACAGCCTGGCAGTGTACACTACAGCCTGGCAGTGTACACTACAGCCTGGCGGTGTACACTACAGCCTGGCAGTGTACACTACAGCCTGGCAGAGTACACTACAGCCTGGCAGTGTACACTACAGCCTGGCAGAGTACACTACAGCCTGGCAGTGTACACTACAGCCTGGCAGTGTACACTACAACCTACCAGTGTACAATACAACCTGGCAGGGTAAGCTACAACCTGGCAGGGTATGCTATAGCCTGGCAGTGTACACTAGAGCCTGGCAGGGTACACTACAACCTGGCAGGTTACACTACAGCCTGGCAGTGTACACTAGAGCCTGGCAGGGTACACTACAACCTGGCAGGGTACACTACAGCCTGGCAGTGTACACTAGAGCCTGGACTGACTCTGCTGGAGAACTTCCTTCACAAGGCGCGTGGCATGTACGGCCGTTCCCCAGCTCAAGCCCACCCCGTCTGTGCCGTGTCCGTAGTTATGCACCACCTGCAACAACAATAATGTATAACAAATTATACAGGTTAGGCTGGTTATCATGCATAACATGTTGATATATGAAAAACTAATATGAATTTATTGAACTGATGCAAAAAAGCTGTCACCAAATGGTATTTCTTTTTTATGAAACTGAAATTGAGGCTAAGATGGTATTTTATAGAACAATTCTTTCGGATGCATCCAAAATACAGCACCATTTAGTAGTGCTTGAACACAATTACACAGAAAGGTTATGGACATATTGATGTTGAAGCGAGAATTCAAAACAATCCTAGATTATCGCACAGCACGATAACTCATCAAAAAACTATATGCAAATTTTCATGAGCTTTTTATTCTGGGGGATAAAACAAATGCTGAAATATGAGTCGTATTAAAGACGTACTTGCTGGAATACATTGGGATAGAGAGAGAGATTATTGACTGATGTTGCTACTTTGGCAGGAAACTGGGTTGAAAATAAAATAAACATGTTGGCCTGTCTATTTCTACATTAAGTTGTGAGCTGACCTTTAACTGTCCTTCTGGAAATGTCATCAGTTCCTTCTCGAGACGGAGGGGTTCACGGAAGGGCCTCAGACCCACCCACTGCCACTGCACGGTCGCTTTCTGCAGATAAACAAACAACACATCCGTTAGGCACAAACAATAAAAGTATCTGCACTGCATAAACAAAAAGAAACTAAGACTAGATGTGAATCATATCTGGAAGCCCAGGGTAGCGGGAAACCAGTGACGTATTTACGGAGGGCCACTGAGTCAAGCCCCCTGGCTTAAATTTTTCATTTATTTCGTATGTAACCTGTTGTGCCAGCATGGTAAACAATCAAAATGAGCATTTGTGATACTTGTTTCTACCCAGTGGCTGGTAGAATGAAATGTGTGAATTCCTTGAAAGTATGTTGTATTGAGCATCACACAGCGCGATACTGTGGGCCGAGGTGAGACCTCATCTCACATATGTACATGGACACAATTCTCTGCCCATCTTTTTAGCAACATATTAAATATAAATAATCACCAAAATATAAACAACCTTAATTAAGGTGTGGTTACCAGATACAGTGTACGAGAAAGGCCAGGCTTAAGTTTAGTAGAACATTAACTGCGAATCACGTACAATATTATTCTACTTGGTATCTAAGTTTTAAAGAAAAAAATAGTAAATGGAACTGCCTGCATAATAAGCACTTGGCTTAATTAACAAAAGTTAGCACACTGCACATCTACTGTGTATACTTTCTGTCTGTCCTACAAAAGATGTTGCTAACTGAACAAACCTGAAGAGACGGCACCATTGTGCAGGCTCGTTCCCACACGGCCTTCGAGTCTTCTTCTCTGTGCTCAAGGTCAGTGTCATACTTCTGAAATGTTCCACCAACTACCACGTTGTCCATCCCCGGGATTATGTAAGTGTCCTGCTCCATGGCGAACACAAAATGCTTCAGCCATGGTGCTTCCACCTAGTGGGCAAAGGAAGAAATTATTAGTTTAGTAAAAGCCAGAGTATCATGATAGATGGATACAACTAATTGAGAGGGTGGAACAAATTAAGTGATGTGGCCCCCACTTTGCAAGGGGAAGAAGAAGAAAAATAAACAAACTTATTTTTGTGTCATAATTAAGATTTTTCTTCAATGACCTTAAATACGTCACATTATAAAGTCTGTTTGACTCCCAAAAGATCCAAATATTGTTTAGTGAAAATATTGCATAGTTGGCAGTATCATCAGACAAACGGACCATTTACAACTGTCAACATTTACCTGTTTGCACAAAGCGTATTAATCCTCAGACACCCGCCCTGAATTTGTACTTTAAAATGTTGATAATTTTGCAGACTGAAAAACATTGTTACAACAATGTCATGATCCAATGCATGTATAGGTCCTACAATAATAACCATTAGAATATGTTTACAAATATTTATCTCTGATAATTATGTTTAAGTTTTGTGTTTTCTAACAACTCCATGGGGTCGTATTGATATTTGTTTTCAGTGAAGTTGTGAATTTTCTCCATGGGGTCGTATTGATATTTGTTTTCAGTGAAGTTGTGAATTTTCAAGTTGCCAAACTGTGTCATAGCATCATGCGGTGAACGGTTACACAACTCGAAACAATAGTTATTCTGCAAAAGTTCACTGCGTGGCGCTGTACAACATATTTCGCATGTGATCAACATTAACAAATTTAATTGACCCCTCCCCGTTACTATACTTTGTAGAAATATGTAAATGTTGAAAATTGTGAAAAGCCCCCAAGGTATTGCAGTTTTACTCAAAACAAATTAAAATAGTAACTTAGCGGTTTCAGCAGTGAGTTTCATGCAGAAACTTGTGTGCTTAAGCCTTGCTCGTCACGGTTAGAAGACTGGACTTCTCTCTACCATCATCGTTACTTGGAACCTGTTAGCCAGGAAGGGTTAATATGCAATAAACTGGACACAACATCTGGGGAATATAAACCCTATTACTGTGCACCAAAGATAAATGGATCATCAATGGCAAAGAATGAACTTTCTGCATTAACGTACCCGAAATAAGTGTCCCCTAATTGGGATCATCTTTTTATCATTCAGCAGTTCACAGCTGCCAAACCCCGCACAGTTGACCACGACATCGTACTTGCCGACAAACTGCAGGGTGACATGAAGCACAATGATGTAGTCAACAGTGTCATCAAAGACACACAATAGACAAATTACAGCAGTAGACTTCATTAAAACAACACTATTATGAATCTAAATTCAAAATGAAATTAGCAAGAGAAGTAGATTGAGATAAAGATGTTTGGTTCAAAATAGTTTCAGGAAATTCAAAATTACCGGTAAGTATTGGATTAGTTTACCAAAGTCCAAACATAAACGAAGAGAATAACACAAAAATACAAAATGCTATAAAGGAAGTGAGTAAAGGGGAATGTATCATAATGGGAGATTTTAACCATGGACATATACAATGGAAATCTCCAGAGAGTACAGTGATGAGAACCAACAATTTCTATTTTTAATTCAGGAGAGCTTCCTTACTCAGAACGTGCTAGAACCAACTAGGGGAGATAATGTATTAGATATAGTTTTGTCATCACAAAAAGAATTAGTGGACAATGTAAAAATATATGAACCATTGGGTAACAGTGACCATAATCGAATACATTTTGACATCAATGTAAAATCAGAAAGAAAAAAGAAAAAAACGTACAGGAGAAACTTCCACAAAGGTCACTATAAAGATATGAGAAAATACTTAGCAAAACTAAATTGGAATAACATGCTGACGAATAAGACCGCAACTGAATGTTGGAATATTCTAAAATATGAAATTGAGAGTATCATCGATAAATTTGTAAAAAACAAAGAAAACGGTCTAGAAAGAAACACTTGTCAAAAGAAGCTATTAGAAAAACAGTGTTTAAGCAAGCTATGTGGAGGGTTTATAGGCGTACCAGAAAGGATGAAGACTATGCAAATTACAAAGAGGCACTTAATGCAGCTACAACTGAAATTAGACAATCTAAAAGAAGCTATGAACAAAAACTTGCATGTAACATAAAAAATTACGGCAAGAGTTTTTATGCATATGTCAGGAGTTAACAAAACGTACAAGACAAGGTCGGACCTCTAGAAGACAGTGCTGGTAATATAATATAACAGGGGTTTTTAATGGTGGAAGACCTAAATGGTTACTTCAGTTCAGTGTTTACCAGAGAGATATTAGTTCACTACCAGTTCCAGATGCTAAATTTCAGGAGGCTAAATCTGACTATTTAGGGCCATTAATTGTAACTCCAGAAAAGGTAGCTAAGAAAATAAATAAAGGCAATGAAGGATAATAAATCACTGGGAGTGGATGGAATTCCTCCAAATCTACTAATGGAAACAGTAGAACAAATCAGTATACCACTTGCAAGAGTGATCAACTTGTCATTAAAAGAGGGAGTTGTTCCTTTTGAATGGAAAGAAGCAAACATCATACCGTTATTTAAAAAAGGTTTGAGAAATCATAAAAGCATAAATTATTAAATTCATCTCAACATGGATTCCTAAAAGCGAGATCATGCTTAACAAATATGTTATGTTTTTTGGAAGAAATCACCAAGTGGAGAGACGAGGGATCGCCAGTAGATATTATCTACTTAGATTTTTAGAAAGCTTTTGACAAAGTACCACATTAAAGATTACTACTTAAATTAAAAGCCCATGGTATCAGAGATGGCTTAATTGACTGGATAGAACAATGGCTGACTGACAGAAGACAGCGTGTTGTAGTAGATGGAGACGTTTCAAATTAGAAATCAGTTTTGAGTGGGATACCACAAGGATCAGTATTAGGACCTTTATTATTCTTAATATATACCAATGACTTGGACGACAATATAATAAGTAACGTACTGAAATTTGCAGATGACACAAAAGTGTTTAGAAAGGTTATCAATGATGGTGATAAACAACATTTACAAAACGATCTAGACAGATTAGTGAAATGGTCTGAGAAATGGCAGATGCTGTTCAATTTTGGGAAATGTAAATGCCTACATACAGGACATGGGAACTTAGATGCAAACTATAAAAAGGGAGATACTGTTCTGGGTACTACTGTAAAAGAAAAGGACTTAGGAGTTACAATAAGTGCTGATATGAAAGTTTCAGAGCAGTGTGGTATTGCAGCTTCAAAGGGTAATCAAATTCTTGAGTTGATTGGGAGAAACATAACACACAAGGAAAAAAGCTAACTATACCTATGTATAAAGCAATAGTCAGACCTCATTTAGAATACTGTATACAAGTATGGAGACCATATCGTAAGAAGGACATAGATACACTTGAACGCATACAGAGGAGAGCAACTAAAATTATTCCAGAACTGAGAGACCTTAGTTATGAAGAACGCCTGAAAGAATGTGGTTTAACAACTCTAGAGACAATGAGGTTAAGAGGAGATCAGATTGAAGTTTTTAAGATGTTGAATGGGTATGAAAATATTGATAGAAATGTGTTTTTCTCACTCAAGAGAGATAGCAGAACTAGAGGACATGAGGTAAAATTAGTAAAGGATCAGTGTACACTGGATATCAGGAAGTACTCGTTCTCACAGAGGACAATAAATGAATGGAACAAATTGTCTACGGAGTGTATAACAGCTAGCAGTGTGAATATGTTTAAAAACAAGGTTGACACATATCTCAGAAGGGTGGGTTACACGTAGATTTTTATTTTTTTAACCAGATTGCCATCCCAAACAACAAGTTCCAGATGGCAAGAGGACAAGGAACCCATTGGCTTATCAAGAGTCCAACAATTTTATTATCTATGTGTAGCCCGCCCTTATCAAATATCTGTCAATTCTATTTTTAAATATATTCACACTACTAGGATTAACACAATCTTTTTTGCACTTTGTTCTATTCATTTATCACCCTCTGTGAGAAAGAGTACTTTCTCATGTCGAACCTACACTGTTCCTTAACTAATGCTGTTTTGTGTCCTCTGGTTCCACTGCCTTCTTTAAGTTTGAAGAAAAAATTTCTATCAACATCCTCATAACCGTTCACTATTTTAAACACTTCTATTTGGTCTCCTCTTAGTCTCCTGGTCTCTAGTGTTGTCAAACCACATTGTAATAAGCGACTTTCATAACTAAGGTCTCTCAATTCTAGAATCATTTTAGTTGCTCTTTGTTGTATTCTTTCTAGCTTGTCTATGTCCTTCTTACGATGTGGCCTCCATGTTTGTATACAATATTCCAAATGTGGTCTAACTATTGCTTTGTACACGAGTACAATTAGCTGTTTCTCCTTATACGTGATAGTTCTCCTAATTAGCCCCAGAATTTGATTTAATTTCGAAGCAGCAATACCACATTGCTCTGAAAATGTCAGCACTAAGTGTTACATCTAAGTCCTTTTTTTGTGTGGTTCTATCTAGTACAACATCCCCCATTTTATATTCTTCGTTCATGTTTCCATGTCCTATGTGTATGCATTTACACTTCCCAAAATTGAATAACATTTGCCATTTTTCTGACCATTTAACTAATATATCTAGATCATCCTGTAAACTTTGTTTATCTGTATCATTAGTAACCTTTTCTGAATACTTATGTGTCATCTGCAAACGTCAGTACTTTGCTAGATATGTCATCTTCCAAAATCATTTATAAATAGATGAACATTGTTGGACTCTCAATAAGCCAATGGCTTCCTTGTCTACTTGCCATCTGGGCCTTTGGCTTGGATGGCAAATCTTGTTAAATCTTGTTAAAAATCATGGTCCTTAATCATAACTTTGTTGTACAAACCAAAGGACTGGCTAGCTAACTGGTGTTATTTAAGCATATTGTAAATCATGAAGGCATATCCTCGTCACTGTTTTATACTATTTAAAACCTAGGATTTCTAGTAACTTAGATACCAAATAGTATAATAGCCATGTTGTACATAAATCATGGACTTCTGGTATCTGTGAAAACCACATTTTAGGTGATATTATCATTAAACTGTAATATAAATGGGCTAGATAACTGTCCATGCACAAACACAATTGAAATTGCCTACCAATCCTGATCAGTAAATAGGACACAAGTCATTACCTCTTTCAAGTCGGTGACTTTTCTATTTTCTACTTTCCCTCCAGCCAGAATAAACCTGCAACAAGACCAGTAATATTATGATTCATCAGTTAGAAACTTTATTCATGTAATGTTCATATGCAAACAAACATCTGCATGCCAAAACGTTTAATCAAGTTCGATGATTAGCTATACGGTCTAGTACCCCTAGCCCCCTGTCCCACTAGCCCCCAGGGGCTACTGGCACTAACGGGGGGGGGGGGGCTAGTGGCACTACTTATCATTTTGCCAAAGCCCCCTGGCTGTTCCATTCAGTGTTCTATCCCACCTTAACTTTAGGGGTGAACAAATTTAGGTACCTGATTTTAAATAAGAAAATAGTCATATATCTGGTGCATATTCAAGGAATGTCGGACTTTTTTTATTGGATGGTAACTGTAAAAACCCTCTTTTATTTATCATACACAGATACAGGTAAACAACCATTAAGAGAAATAGACAGTAAATGGAAATGTAACATAAAAAATAATGCTGTGTTCATAGCAGTGATCAAAACATTGTTGTGAGAAAACATTACAATGTCTTATCAAAGTTGATAATAAGTTGTTTGCACATATAATACCATATCCATATGCAAGCATGACTAGTCAATGAAATTAAGTGAAATTGTCCATCATGTATCCAATGGCACTGAGATACGACTCAATTCCCCGGTCACACAGCATGTATTCCAGTCCAAGTTCGTCCAAACGAGCATCGAGGTTGATGTACTTCTTCCTGCGCTTGGGAGCGGGCTGACCCGACTGTAGCTGGAGGATGGAGACGAGTGATGCGGCTTCCTCTTGGCTGAACAGCTCGACCACCTCAAAGATATTGGGGTGTATCTTGCCTGCCTTCCGCATGAGTCGTGTATGATACCCTTCAACGTGATTGTTGGTGTGATTGGCGTCATATTTAAAGTAATTCCACATTTCGATTGGATACTGCCCGTTCATCCATGTCCTGTCGAAGTAGTCATTGAAGTCTCGTACACGGGGTGCATCTGGTGCTGTGTTCTTGACAAATTGAAATGCGTCTTTCACATGTGGCACGGGGACGAATGGCATCGCTAGTAGCATACGAAACCAATTCCTGTGGTCAGCGTTATCTCTGTAGCTCACGGATAGTCCTATACCTTGGATTCTCTGCCACAGACACTGGGCGTAGTGGAAGTAGCACCCCTTGACAATCACTCCGGGGAACAGTTGTAGGCAGGCATTCATCAGACCTTTCTCGAAATCCTGCATGATATGCTGGGGACTGATGGTGAATCCGATTGATTCAGACTTTTCCTTCACCAAACTGAGGAAACCAATGTAGGTGTTCCCATCTTTGTTGGGAGCAGACCAAACACAAGTGGCAGCATCACTCCAAGAACGAATGCATGCAATGTGACTATTTGATAAAACAGCCTTGGTGTTGTTGCAAACGTCCCATCCATGTGATAGGTATCAGCATTCACTAGCGCACGCAGAGCGGAGTTGGATGCAAACGCTATTATTTTGTCGACTCCATCGCCATCCTCGCCAAGCACGAACCGATCTCCTTGAACCGTAGTTGTCCACTGGCCATCCAGGTCAATGTCACCTCTTGTGGATGGCATTAGGGGGAAGCGTTTCCTCCGTTCACGGTACAGTGATGACTTGACACGCTGGTATTGAGGCAGAGCAGATGCTGTCTCACCTGGTGAAGCCATCGCAGTCGAACTTTGTTGAAGCCGTTTCACCTTTTCCTGATCGTAAATCACCTGCATTGAAGTCATTTCATCCCTGGCTCGCTTCCTCATGTTTCCTCTCAACTGTCGCGCTTTTACGTCACCAGGGTTGGGTTGGTGATTGTGGCTATCTTCAGCTTTCACAAAAGTTCCATCATCGCTGACCACCACAAATGCCTTACACTTCACACTTTTTCTATTGCTACATGTGAACGTCATGCCATTTGTCAACGCTTTCGATTTGTGATAAGTATAACTGTTCAAAACAGCAACAGGAAGTCCCCTAGCACCATCGATGACCTCAACACTTGCAGCCATGTTTCACGTGTCATTCTGAACTCAAAAATTCAACATGAAACTCAGGCCAGCTAGAGCAGAGCAGCTCAACATATCCTTTCCTTATTGGCTAGAAATGTGTGAACTGACAGGCACAGAACACCACAAATCCACAAACAATAGTTTATTCAGTTAAAAGTTAGGGCAATTGACTTTCAATAGCTTTTACCTGGATGAGGGCAATTAGCTCTTATGTGCGAGTTAAATTGGGTTTTGCTCACCTCAAACAAGCTTTATGTAGAGGATTTACTTTAACTCTTAGGACAGTGAGCTTTTCATACCACACAATTGATGTGTGAAAGTTACATGGAGCTTCAAATGGTCGACCCTTCAAATGATTAACTCTACCTACAATTAGAAATATCTAGAAAGAGGGGGTGTGTTAAATCAACAGCATACTGACTGGAGGGCTAGTGGCACTCAATTCTCACACTTCGGGGGGCTACTGGCACTCAATTCTCACACCTCGGGGGGCTACTGGGACGGGGGCTAGAGACACAGTTGCCAGATCAATACAGAGCAACTTGGGCCTTATTAGCATAAACACAAAAGTCTGAAACAATAGTCCGTACATATAATGTGTTGTAGCGTAAAATCTGTTAAGGTAACATTAAATTATTTGGCAAATAAAGAAAAACTTAATAATCACCAGTAAAAGTTACTTACTTTTGTGCAACAGTTTTTAGAATTCAGTTGCCAGATAAAACAATGTTCAGGTTATAGTTTCACCTATTGCTGGAGGGTAGCTATTAGTGCCCTGCATGGGCCTATAATTTGAGCCAAAGCCCGGCCGGCAATTAGCAGTTAGAGTCCAGGCCCGGCCCAAAACAAATTTTCAAGCCCGGCCCGGCCCAGGCCCGATCCAGACCGTGAATGTTTGGCCCAGGCCCGGCCCGGCCCGGAAGTTTCAGGCCCATACCCGGCCCATACCCGCGGACCAAAGACAGGTAAGCCCGCGGTCCGCAAGCCCGCGGCCCGCTAAGTTTAGATTAGATAAACCTAAACTCTAATAAGAAAGACGAAACACAAATAAACTGTAAAAACAGACTTATTGTATTATTAAATAAAAAATAATATATGAACATTGTATAATGTTTACTACTGAAATACTAATGTCAGTTGTTGTTTAGTAGTGTCTAGCTAGTAGCTATTACTAGCTACTACTACTAATAATAATATACTTTATTTATTCACCATCAAATCCGGGACTAGTGCCCCGTTCACGGGTGATTACAAATCGGCAAACTTTTAAGAGACATAAAGATGCTTTTAAGAGAAATAAATAAAAAGTAAAATTAGGAAACAAAATGCTAATATGTATACATACGTATATATAAATAAACCTATGTATAGTAAAATTGCAGGTAAGTGTAGTGATAAAGCAAACGATTTGCAAAAGTGCTGAACACCTGATCCTATTGGATAATAAATAATAAAAGCCTACATTATATTAAATATGTTAAAAAGATACTAAAAAGGTAATTAAACCTAAGATAAATAAAACTATACATTAGTAAAACTGTATGCATAAATAATACCAAGGTTAAATGAGGTCTGATTAAATTAGTTTAAGAACAGAAATGTCTTCAATAGTTTTCCAAACTGCCTGGTGTTCTGGATCACGCGTAGTTCCAGTGGCAGAGAGTTCCACAATGTCGGCCCAGCACAAGCAAACGCCGGGCGACCATAACGTTCTAGGTTTACGCATGGAACATCAAGAAGTAAACCACCACCAGAGCGTAGGGTCCTGCGTGGCGAGTGACGATGTAGCAGTGAGGCAAGATACACTGGCGTGCCTGCATACAGTGCCGTGTGTACAACCATAAGTAATTTGTACTCGATACGCTTTCTCACTGGGAGCCAGTGTAGGTGTTGCAGGACAGCAGTGATAGATCGCCGATCATCTCGTCGAAGTTGCATCACAACACGAGCGGCTGAGCGTTGAACCCTCTCTAGACAGTGCAGCAGACGGTCAGATAAGCCAAAGAACATAGCATTACCATAGTCGAGTCTTGATGTCACAAGTGCATGGACAAGGCATTTGCAGACACTGGTCGTCATTGCCCCTCGTGCCCGTGCAATTCTCGAGAGATGGTAGTAAGCACTTCGACATGCATTTGCCACCTGCGTCACCATCGACAAATCAGCATCGATTGCAACGCCAAGGTCACGGACGATGGTCGATGTAGCTACATATTGTCCGCAGACGTCAACGTGCTCAATGTGTATTGGTCTGCGCAAGCTCGATGAGTGTATGACAATTGCTTCCGTTTTGCTCTCGTTGAGAACCAGTCCGTTGTCATAGAGCCACGTTTTAACTTCACTGATGCACGCCTCCATTCGGATAAGAGCATTTGTATGGTCAAACGGTGGGAAATCAACGTATAACTGCGTATCATCGGCGTACAGATGGTGGTGTACGTCGTGTCGGTTGAGTAAATTCGTTAGAGGCGCAATGTAGGCGTTGAAGAGCACCGGCCCAAGAACCGACCCCTGTGGAACTCCAGATCTCATCACGGTACATTCAGACACTTCTTTCCCGACACGCACGGCAGAGGTACGACCATATAGGTATGACGCCAACCACGCATGCGCTTCGCCGTGTATGCCATAGCCATACAGTCTCTGTAGTAGGATATCGTGATTTATTGTGTCGAAGGCTGCTGTTAAATCAAGAAGCACAAGAAGTACTCCACGTCGAGCATCAATCGCTTGTGCCACATCACTGTGAATACGTGAGAGTGCTGTCTCCGCACTGTGGCGTGGTCGGTAGGCACTCTGGTAGATGCCAAGTATGCCATTCTCATCCAGGAAGCGTTGCAGTTGTCTCGAGACGAAGCGCTCCATTGTCTTAGCGACAAACGAAATGTTAGATATTGGGTGGAAGTTATGCAGCACATTGACATCAGAGCCTCGTTTTTTCAGTACCGGTGTCACAATGGCGTGCTTCATCGACTGTGGGACTATAGCAGTGGAGAGCGACGCATTAATTATGTGTGTAATGGCCGGACACAGAGCTTTAATGTTCTGTTTAAGGAGTGACGTTGGCAGCGGGTCCAGCTCACACGACTTGGTACCAGATTCTAAAATTATGTTCTTCACGTCTGCAGGTGAAGCAGCTTCAAAACACAGTAAACTTGCAGCCACATTCGTCGCTGCATCTTCAGTTGACGATTGAGTCATATTGCGGCGCAACGCATCAATCTTCTCCGTAAAACTCTCCTGGAATTTCGCTGCCATAGTAGCTTGTGTAGCGTCTTCGGGTAGCGGCCGGTCTCCGGCTTGACCGAGTAGTGTGTTTGCGATCTGGTAGACACGTCGGATGTTGCCACCAGCACTTGTCAACTCAGTTCGGTAGTAATGCGATCGCGCTGTCATAAGTGATTTTCGGAACGTGTTGCGCAAACTGGTGTATATTTGACGATGTACAGTTAGTCCAGTTTGTCGCCAGTTACGCTCAGCACGACGCAATGCCCGCTTCTCTACAGATAGTTCACTTGTATGCCACGGTGTCATTACTGGTGCATGGGCGTTAACAATGCTACGTATGCATGCATCATATCGAGTGAGGATAACTTCAGGATTTTGTTCAGGAACGTTAAGATCTGCCGCCGCGAGATCTGCAGTAAGACGGCTGCCGTCAATGGCTGAGTACTTGCGGTATTGAACGCATCGCGTCATGCGCTCTGGTTTAGGTTGGCGTAATTCACATTCAATCACTCGGTTATCAGTGAGAAAAGTCTCCAGCTCAACGGTTGTAGCTATGACGTGAGATGTTCCAGACGTGATAACCAGGTCCAGCATGTTGCCGCGCTCGTGTGTTGCACCTTGTACATGTTGTACAAAACCATGTGTCTCCAGCAAATCTGCCAAGTTCATTGCATCGGCGCATGTAGAATCACCATATCGTGTGTTGAAATCACCACACACGACAATCTCCGTGGGGTGGACCGCGGCGATGAGTAAAATCTTCCCAACGTCATCTAGGAAGGTGCGGAAATTAGACGTTGGTGGTCGGTAGACGACAATCACGCGAGTGATGCAACCAATACGGATATTACGCAGAAAAACTATGTCACCCACTGGCACTGACACCCAGTGGCATTTCCAGCAGGGCTGCAGTCACTAGCCTGAGACAGATCAGGTTCAGACATGTGTGAATTAGTACAAGTGTGAATGAATCAGTACTGGGGAAATTGTAGACACTGAACAGTAGACACAATTGAAAAATACCAATTACCAACTGGGGTGGGTACTGACTGGGTAGTGGGCAGTGGCCAGTGGCCAGTGGGCTGGTAATTCAGGTGGCAATATTTGGAGGGAAGACCTAGACAATAGAATGTCCACTGGTTTGGTCAAAGGGTGATAAGTTGGTGGTTAATCATGGCTTGATTGCATGTGCAAATATGTCTAAAGTAAACATTTGGGGCTGGTTGCTTCCAGCCAGGTGAACTTAAGTGGCCTGATATGGGGCCATTAGATCTATGCAAAAGGGTACATTCATGCCACAAATATGCAGTTTACAGAGTCTACTCCAGTCACAGTGTCTTGGAAAGCCAGTACATGTTTAAAGAATTACAATACATAGATATGGGCATGAAACTATGCATATATTTTACATGAAATGTCTCTATTAAAAGAATGCACATTACTAAAATGATACCATAGGAAGTCCCATTGTTGAAGAGATTAAACTGCATTCCAATATATAAAGCACTAGCTACTAGCTATAAATACCTACTTCCGCATGAGGTAGGGCAGATATCTGCGACTCTCTGCCATCACAGTTGTATAGAAGCAGCCTTGTCTACACAAAACACAAACAAGTAAGTCAGAAAACAAATGTGCTGCATAATTTATGATATAGTAGTGTTGCATGTATGTGTGTGCATGTGTGCATATGTGCAAGTACACGTGCATATATGTGTGCATGTATGTGTGTGTCCGGTGGTCTAATGGTTAGAGCACCCGCCTGTCGATCGAGAGGACGGTGGTTCGATTCCACCTCCGCCGTTTCGAAGCTTGGGCAATTTCGTTCACCCCACTTTGCCCGTGTCTTTCGGAAGAGACACTAAAAGCCGTTGGTCCAAACTCCTGCGTTAGCTCAATATTGGGCTATTTGGAGTATAACTACTTGAGACTTGAGATGTGCATATATTAAGACATGCCCATAGAAAGGGGCAACGGAAACCCAGGTGTGTCTACATAACAATATCATAAATCTTATTTGGAACCCAGATATCAAATTACATTAAAACATCAATTTACCAGAAGACATTACATTAATACTCTGGGTATTTTATGTACATTAAATATACACCAATTTTTAAATTACATGAAATGTAATGCAGTAAAAAGTTTCGTAACAATACTAGTAGTTATTCAAGGATGTTTACTTATATCTATTTCCAGGAAACATGTTTATCTCTGCATCATTCAGTCTCCGGTAGCAGTATGCAATGTCATGCAGCAGTTCTTCATCAAATGGACTCTGTGAAGCAACATTAGAAACAAATACACAGCTTTTATAATAAAAAGTATTTTGTATTCTGCCAGAACCATCTTTGTATACTGCAGTTATACAAATATTAAATAATGTCTTACTGTGAAATAAATGCTGCATAATTTATTGTCTGACTTTTGTGCAAACATCTCAATTATTTCCAAACAATAAAATATAGGCATGTTACTAAATGCAAAAGTTTATGAATGACTATTACTAAGATATCTATAATTGTACAAAAGTAATCATGATGTATCAGGTGTAGCCTCATTTGTTTACTTAGCAGACTACCTTATCATCATCATTGTAGTACTGGTAGCCAGATATGAACTGACAGCCTGCGTCTTTTGCCTCTGTGGAGTGGGCTAGACGACTGTAGTGATCCCACGAGTCACGGATCCACTGTCTACAGATAAGCATAACAGAAATGGCCGGGTTTCCATTTGCAAATATAGTCCGTTGGTTTACTTTACATAACATTTGTGTCCTATACACCACAGTTCTTCATGAGATAGCACAACATTGCATACATTATAAAATATACAAACAAAGAATGACTGTATCACTAATTTGCTTAACTTGAACATGAAGATATCTAACTAAGCGCACTACAGAGTTGCAATACAGACATACACAAAAATAGTATTCCGAAACATCATGTCACTAAGATGACTGGTATCAAATACCTAGCAATAATTTTCTTTAAAATGGGATTGTGTAAATCCTTTTAAAGTAGCACACTCTACCTTGGTTAATAAAATAAAAAAATAAAAAATATTTATGCAATCTAAATTCCATTAAGTGGCACACAGTTATGGCAATTTTAACAACTCAAAATTCACATTCTGTGTAACCATAGTAAACACAAAAATGCACAAATTACTTGAGCACAGGAAGGGGCACTCCTGGGGTTTTACCCCGGGTTGGACGAAAAATCCCTGCTGCCCCATCACTGGTTGTGTCTTTGTCAAATTTGTCGGCGATGATTGTGACATCAACGCCAGGAATACGTCCTTGAATAAGGACAGAAGTGGACAGTCCGACGACCCCTGCCCCAATCACTGCGACACGTGACATCGTAATCTGGCAGACTGAAAGAGAATACCAAGACAGGTAAAGGTACGTTCTTACAATAATACATTTATTCATACTACAGTGTGTACAATTCAGTTAAAACAATGTTTACTGGGTACATAAAACAGAGCAATACGAACAACTCGTCTTTGACTAAACAAGAAGTGCTACACGCATTCTCTATATTATACAACCCGTCCTTTGCAAATTAAACTTTGTTTAATAGTTTCTCATCCAGCCCTTCTTGATAGTGCTTTTGAATGAGATCATAAAAATAATTAGTGCTCATATTACAGAAGGTCGTGGCATCAAGTTTGAATTGTGACAATATGTAATTGACACTTTTAGACATGTGAGCCACTACCATGAAAAGCTAGGTGAGATCTCGAGCATATTCAAACTGGTATTATTGCATTTTAAGCAACTCTGCATAAAGCACACCATTCGATTCATAATATGAATTTGAATCGGGAGACATTCCGCTAAAAGTGGCACTATATTACAATGGGTGCAACCAGGTAGATTAAAGTTTTTTGATACTCTTGCACCATGTAGTATAAAACTCATCTACATATTTATCTTAAGTTCCAGAGACATACACCATAGAAAGAGTTACAGTACGATATATATAATTGTTGCTCTCTCTCTGCCCGTGTTGTCATTGCCTACCCTGGTGTTAAGGTCACCTACAACTGGTCATAAAAAACCTCCTTGTCCTATTTTTCTGCTTCTTCAATAGGGGCATACCACGATATGATAGTGAGCTTGGAGTTAAATCAAGCTGTTACAATTCTTGCTCCCATGAATCCCATGTTCCATGGGCATAACTACTTAGATCTATCTTGGCAGACATACATAGGAATATAAGAGCAGAATTAATATACCTAGCAATTGTGTGTGCGTGCGTGCATAAATACTCAAATGCATGCATTATTTGCTGTGTAAATCACATATATAAATATGTATCCATCTATCTGTGTGTATTTTATTAGTTATGGTGAATTTTCTGACATGTACAGCAATTTGATACTGCACATGTGTCTTTATTAAATTTGTTGTACGAGAGAATTTTTTTTAATAGTATGCAAAACCTCAAATATGTTTCGTTCTAGATGTTTGTATGATTTTGGTTTTTTCAAATATTGTAACAGTGTATATATTATAATTTGAAATAAGTTTTCAGTTTAATAGGTAACCTGACAGGTTACTGTATATAGCTATGGTAAATGTTTAATTCTTGTAATTTTAACTGATCTTCTATTTTCCGTATTTCAATTTTTTAAAGTGTTTCTGTGTGTGAATTATACCTGTTCAAGGTTATTATTCAAACTGCCCTTTTTGATGAATGGTGAATGATCATTATTGTACTACCTGTTCTACAAGAAACATAGATAGGTGAACAGGACATCATGGGACAACTGACTGGGACACCATGGGACAACTGACCAGGACACCATGGAACAACTGACCAGGACACCATGGGACAATTGACTGGGGCACCATGGCCATATCCATAGTGCCCCGGCTATAATACCCCAAGCCTTCGCCATTTAAAAACATGTGTTTTATAACCCCAGTTTGCCCGTCGGACCGTGTTATCGCCCATAGGCATCTTCCCAACTAATACCTTTCTTCAGATAAACAAGTGTTGTAACAATATTACATGGAGTTTGATGTATATAAAGAAATACACCACTTACAAAATTTATTTACGTGTTTGAAAAGCACTTTATGACATAACTCGGAGATTTCTGTGGCATCTGTGCGTCAATGTCGTCTGCATGTTTTGTATGTCTAAGGCATACATTAGGTGACCCCACATTCTATAATTAAAAGTGCAAGTGACCAAACAATCAAATGGCCATATAGTGCCCCAGTGGCCATGTTGCCCCGGTCTCCCCTACCTATACATATCAACGTCAACGGAGTCAGCAGCTTCAAAACACGCTTATTGCCTTTTAATATTGTAATAAATTTTTTAAATAGCAAAGAAATGAATATTCCAAAAGTAGTGATGTTATGTAACTTTATTCCAAAGTATCAACATATACGTTGAAGTTGAAAGTATGGCAAATCGTAACGTATTACAGTCTGACTGAATTAGCGGCGGCGTCTGTTGACATCCGTAGCCTATGCTTAGCATAATTTATGAAAGTTAGGCTTAGCTGCATGTAGCTTTTACTTGATGACTTACCACAATATGGCTAACTAATGTGGCTGTTCCATGTTTACCGTGTAATATGTATAACGCTGGTTCTTATATTTGTATTTATTGTACATATGTTACTATGGTAAAATATAGTCTTTGGCCCAGTGTCTATCTAGATGACTGCTGAAATAGTACAGTGATGGGCTGGTGTACAGTGATGGGCTGGTGTACAGTGATGGGCTGGTGTACAGTGATGGGCTGGTGATGACTTTTTGGTTGTGATGTAATAATGCAGTATTGATAGTTTAAATGGTGTCGCTGGAAGACGGCCCTAAATAGGCACTTCAACAACCCGGGTTCTCCTTTTGTTTTACATCCTGTATTGGTGGCTGTTTCCATTCCTTTCTGTGACTTACAGCGGCAAATAGGAGAATAGTAAGTTCCTTTTCATGATCGTCTGTTTTTGATTAAAACTGAACCAAAATTAAGGTGAAATACATCGATTAGATGACATAGGTGTATTTCTGATGAAAGTTTAGCAGGCAAAGCTATTTATGATTCCATCCATATGTTCGTGACTTCTTCTAGAGGTCTTAGTTAGTCTGTGTATGAAATATTTTCTCACTACACGAATGCACATGGGTGTTTTTGAGCTTCCCTAGTGAAATGTGAAATTTCACCCAATTTGGTTCTTGGAGTTGGAAAGCGAGATCGATTTAACCAAAATCATGACTTATTTACATTTCTATGATTTTAATTCATTACAAATAATACAAAGCCAATGTTTGTTTGATATTTGTTTTGCAAAACAAATTTTATTAATGATTATTAGTAATGGTACATTTTATATATTTTTTTATTTTGTATATGTATATTACTATAATATCAAGTAGTATATTTACATAATGCATATTGCATGTATTCTTTTGTCTAAAATAAAAGATTGATTGATATTGATTAAACTTATTGGGCCTGTCTGTGCTAAGTTAGTAGAATAATTAAATTATTATGTAATTTTTCAATGATTGAAAAAAAAGTGCACAAGAGATATTCTAAATCACTAGTTAATAATTAATTAATTGCTGTACTGAAACTGCAGTAAACTGTACATGCAGGAAATGACAAAATGTCAGAATATATAATAAATTGTGTTATATTTATGCAATGACATTGTTTTACTAGCACCAACTAGTATATATTTCTCCAATAATTACTTTACCATAGTCACCGTGCAAGACTATTTTCGTGTTCTTTGGCAGGGAAAGAAAGTCCAAGCTCTGCCAAAATTATACAAATATCTTCACAATCATGGAAGTTGTGGATTTTTATTGAAATGTATTGGTCTGTTGAGATAGCAGTTGACTTCACGCACTAATTAGCCAATATTGACTTATTAATTGCATTAACTGAGTTACTCTTAATGATACATGATTGGATTATACATATTTATGACCCTACTTAATGTGCTTAGAACTACTGAAAGAAATATTAAAATATATGCAAAAATAAAAAAGTTATGCAATTTTAATCATACATTGATTGAAAGAAAGTACAAAAATTTGTCTTTTTCCTGTGTACGATACAATTTTTTATTTTATTTTAAAATCGCAATATCTTTGGATCTAATAAAGATATATTAATGATAGCATGCATACAACATATTGTCATTAATGACATTATTGAAAGTATTCAGATAATATTGTATAATTGTCTTTTTATATATGTTATGTTGTAAAAATAAAGTTACTTACTTATGTCGCCGAATCTCGTTGGTGATCGGTTATGTCGTCTGGTTATTCTGACTGTTAAATTGATTATTTACGCATCGACATTGTAAACGTAAAACAGCTCACAATCGCAGTGTCCTTTACCCGATCTTTGATCCCCGGATGTGTGTTTTACTTTTAGCAGATGGTTGCGCACCATGGGCGGATGTGAATCAATGCAGTCGTCGGATTTCAGCATGTGATGCATATATTATTGAGAATCTTCACACGTGGTGTGGTACGGCAGCTTGCGCCAACCACGTGCATGTGTTTACTAACAAGTTTTATGGAAAAGACGGCGTTTGTTTGGCATTGTTGGGGCGACCAATGACCAACATCAGATACGCGTTTCGCGCATGGCATGTGCGTGCGTGCTTGCGTGCGTGATAATTAATTGTTTAAAATAAATAACCGTAGTGACAATTTTCGCATCCACTTAGCTGGCAAGGTCCTCCACAATTGCCAACTTGGTTTTGAAGGCTGGAGACGGGCTCTCGGTGATGGCGGAAGGACAAGGGAAATAACAAATATAGTAGATCCAGTTTATTTAAATAGGGTGCAACTCAACATTTACATGTAAGCTATAAACCTATGCAATTATATATTTGCAATTAAGTTCTAACACGATCAATGATATTTGTTACACAGTGTTCTCCGTATTCGCTAGGTGGCAGGATTTTTTTTTCTCATGCGAGGTTAATAGAAGACACAGTTAACAAGTATATTAGCCTAAAGTGTTCTTTTGATCACAAAAACAGCCTTATTCAAGGCTAACGTAGCAAACTAATTAAAACTAAATTGTACGATGGCGCCGTGCAAACGGCAGTTAAAGGCCACAAGGCACTTAATTTGTGGCAGTTGCAGTAACTGGGTGGACTTCGTCAAGTCTGGGTGCGAGAAGTCCTGGGCTGAGGTCCAGGCAGATAGTTTTAGTTTTGAGTGTAGGGGATGCGCGAAGATGAAGGAACTAGAGGTGGAGTTGGAAGAGCTGAGGCTGCTCGTTGTGGCAATGGTGGGAAGGGAACAGGGGAGTTGTGCCAGTAGTTCCGGTGGGGGAACAGTAGACGATAAAGTGGGGAAAGACACAAGAGATGCTAGGGAGAGCTCACCTCAGCCTGGGAGGAAGCTGAGAGGAGGGAAGGTGACAGGTCATAGGGAGACAGGACGTAAGGAGACGGGAAGGAAAGGAACGGGAGGGAAGACTACCGGAGTGAAGGAGAGGGGAGTAGGGGAGACAGGAGGGAAGGAGAAGGGAGTGGGGGAGACGGGAGGGAAGACAACCGGAGTGAAGGAGAGGGGAGTAGCGGAGACAGGAGGGAAGGAGACGGGAGGGAAAACAACCGGAGTGAAGGAGAGGGGAGTAGGGGAGACAGGAGGGAAGGAGAAGGGAGTGGGGGAGACGGAAGGGAAAACAACCGGAGTGAAGGAGAGAGGAGTGGGAGAGACAATAGCAAAGGAGTGGGAAGTGGGGGAGACAGGAGGGAAGGGGTCAGGACAGAATGTGATGGAGGGGTTCGAAAGGAAGAGTTATTCTGCAGCAGTGATAGAGGGGGTGAGGAAGAGAGCGAGGGTGTTTGTGGGGGATTCGATAGTTAGGAAGACCGACAGAGTCTTAAACAAGGGAGATGATGTGGTGGTCTGCTTGCCTGGAGCCAAAATAGAGGCGATAACTGAGAGGGTAAAAAACATCGTAGGCTCGGGTAAGGGTGGATCTGTTTTAGTACACGTAGGGACAAATAACGTAGAGAGGGAGGGTACAACTGCCATAGTTAGGAAATATAGGCAGTTGGTCAGAACACTAAAACAGACGCGGGTTGAGCAGGTAATACTGTCAGGGATTTTACCTGTAATGGGCAGGAGGGGTCACAAATATCGAAATTGCCGGGGGATGGCAATTAACATGTTAGTCCAGAGGCTGTGTAGGGAAGAGGAAGTTGGATTTGTGGATTTATGGGGAAGTTTTGTTGGGAGGGCTGATATGTACATGAAGGATGGGCTTCATTTAAGTGGAAAGGGGGCGGCAGTATTCGCGGACAAACTTTCAGCAGCAGTAGATAGCGACTTGGGTACAATGACAAATATTTTTGGAAGTAAACATTCTTTAAACTAGAAGTGCAGGGGGGTTACCTAGAGGTGTCTCAAGCAGAACAAGAGGCCACTAGCACAGATAAACCAATATCAAATCATCCGAAAAACATCTCTGAAAAAGGTTATAGATGCGTATGTTTAAATGCAAGGAGCATAGTAAATAAGAAAAACGAATTAAACATTATGGTAGAAGATATTGACCCTCACATAATTGGTATAACTGAATCATGGGCCAACATAGATATAACAGATGCTGAATTAGGACTGACAGGATACGTAATGTTTAGGAAAGATCGAATAGGAAGAAGGGGCGGGGGAGTTATTTTATATGTTAAAGAATCTATTCAGGCTTATGAAATAAAACTAGAAAGGGAAGCAGATTGCGATGAAGCTGTTTGGTGCAAAATTGTTTCAGGAAATTCAAAATTAACTATTGGATTAGTTTACCGAAGTCCAAACATAAACGAAGAGGACAACACAAAAATAAAAAACGCTATAAAGGAAGTTAGTAAAGGGGAATGTATCATAATGGGAGATTTTAACCATGGACACATACAATGGAATTCTCTAGAGAGCACAGGGATTGAGGATCAACAATTTCTATGTTTAATCCAGGATAGCTTTCTTACTCAGCACGTACTAGAACCAACCAAGGGAGAAAATGTATTAGATATAGTTTTGTCATCACAAAAAGAATTAGTGGACAATGTAAAAATATTTGAACCATTGGGTAATAGTGACCATAATCAAATACATTTTGACATCAATGTAAAATCAGAAAGTAAAAATAAGAAAACGTACAAGAGAAACTTCCACAAAGGTAACTACAAAGATATGAGAAAATACTTAGCAAAGCTAGATTGGAATAACATGCTGATGAATAAGACCGCAATTGAATGTTGGAATATTCTAAAATATGAAATTGAGAGTATCATCGATAAATTTGTTCCCTTCCAAAAACAAGGAAAACGGTGTAGAAAGAAACACTTGTCAAAAGAGGCAATTAGAAAAATAATGCTAAAACAAACTATGTGGAGGGTTTATGGGCGTACCAGAAAGGAAGAAGACTATGCAAAATACAAAGAGGCACTTAATGCAGCTACAACTGAAATCAGACAATCTAAAAGAAGCTATGAGCAAAAACTGGCATGTAACATAAAAAATGACAGCAAGAGTTTTTATGCATATGTCAGGAGTAAACAAAACGTACAAGACAAGGTTGGACCTCTAGAAGACAGTGCTGGAAATATAATATCACAGGGGTTTTTAATGGCGGAATACCTAAATGGTTACTTCAGTTCAGTGTTTACCAAAGAAGATATTAGTTCATTACAAGTTGCTGATGCTAAATTTCAGGGGGCTAAATATGACTATTTAGGACCGTTAATTGTAACTCCAGAATTGGTAGCTAAGAAAATAAAGGCAATGAAGGATAACAAATCACCGGGAGTGGATGGGATTCCTCCAAAATTACTAATGGAAACAGTAGATCAAATCAGTATACCACTTGCAAGAGTATTCAACTTGTCATTAAAAGAGGGAGTTGTTCCGTTTGAATGGAAAGAAGCAAACATCATACCATTATTTAAAAAGGGTTCGAGAAATAAGTCAGAGAATTACAGACCAGTGAGTTTAACGTCAGTGATTTGTAAATTATTAGAAAGGTTAATTAAAGAACATATGGTGGACTTCCTCGTTAAGCATAAATTATTAAATTCATCTCAACATGGATTCCTTAAAGCGAGGTCATGCTTAACAAATATGTTATGTTTTTTGGAAGAAATCACTAAGTGGATAGACGTGGGATCGCCAGTAGATATTATCTACTTAGATTTTCAGAAAGCTTTTGACAAAGTGCCACATCAAAGATTACTACTTAAATTAAAAGCCCATGGTATCGGGGATAGCATAACTGACTGGATAGAACAATGGCTGACTGACAGAAGACAACGAGTTGTAGTAGATGGAGAAGTTTCAAATTGGAAATCGGTTTTGAGTGGGGTACCTCAAGGATCAGTATTAGGACCTATATTATTCTTAATTTATATCAATGACTTGGACGACAGTATAACAAGTAACGTGCTGAAATTTGCAGATGACACAAAACTGTTTAGAAAGGTTAATACTGATGGTGATAAACAACATTTACAAAACGATCTAGACAGATTAGTGAAATGGTCTGAGAAATGGCAGATGCTGTTCAATTTTGGGAAATGTAAATGCCTACATACAGGACATGGGAACTTGAATGTAAACTATAAAATGGGAGATACTGTTCTGGGTACTACTGTAAAAGAAAAGGACTTAGGAGTTACAATAAGCGCTGATATGAAAGTTTCAGAGCAGTGTGGTATTGCAGCTTCAAAGGGTAATCCAATTCTTGGATTGATTAGAAGAAACATAACATACAAGGGAAAAAAGTTAATTATACCTCTTTATAAAGCAATAGTTAGACCTCATTTAGAATACTGTATACAAGCATGGAGACCATATCGTAAGAAGGATATAGATACGCTTGAACGCATACAAAGGAGAGCAACTAAAATGATTCCAGAACTTAGAGACCTTAGTTATGAAGAACGCCTGAAAGAATGTGGTTTAACAACTCTAGAGACAAGGAGGTTAAGAGGAGATCAGATTGAAGTTTTTAAGATATTGAATGGGTATGAAAATATTGATAGAAATATTTGTTTCTCACTCAAGAAGGATAGCAGAACTAGAGGACATGAGGTAAAATTAGTAAAGGATCAATGTAGATTGGACATCAGGAAGCACTCGTTCTCACAGAGGACAATAAATGAATGGAACAAATTGTCTACAGATTGTGTAACTGCTAGCAGCGTGAATATGTTTAAAAACAAGGTTGACACATATCTCAGGAGGGCGGGTTATAAGTAGGTGAACATTGTTGGACTCTCGATAAGCCAATGGCTTCCTTGTCCACTTGCCATCTGGGCCTTTGGCTTGGATGGCAAATCTTGTTAAATCTGGGTCAGATGCCAGATGAAGCTACTAGTACTTGTAATTAAGTTAATTATATGTGGTAATTATGTTGCCGGTTTTTATATGCACATAAGCTTATACTATGGATTGTAAATACAACAGAAACAAGGAAATAAGACTTTAAATTACTACATATTTTATTGCATTGCAGTCAATTTTGTGTAGGGGTTGTTCAACAATGTTATGTATGGGTTGCTCAACAATGACATAATGCAAAGATAGGCCCGTTACAACGCAACATCTTTATTAGTAATTATAGTATGCATGGATAACATATTCAAACAATCCACGTACAACACATCACTTATTGACTTATCACTACACCCATGTATCATGTATTCGACCAAAATATGCAGAGCGTGTCAAAAAATAAAAACTACAACGTACCCCACACACCCCTGTAATATGAATAGTCTACAGTGGGGCCGTCAACGTGTATTTACAATAAGAGGTCAAATAAATCCAATCCCGAAACGTACATACCTCGAAAAAGAGTAGAATCGATTATGGACAAGATACTATCGATTTTTTATTTATCATAATTTACAGATCAATCATTCTGGCTTAAAAAAACATTATGTCTAATAGGAAAATGTTTCACACACTATTTATTACTAGTACACAGTAAATACGTATTCAATGTTTTTTTAGCTGTTGTAATCACACTTGCTATAACATTTACTAAGTGTTGACCTAAGTTGGCTATTTGTTGTAATGACAAGCTTTCAATCCCAACTGTATGATTGAAGCACACCACGTTTCTTAAACACAAACGTTCTCTTTTAATCATGATTTCTACTCTATTGCAATGGAAACCAAGTGGCACAAATAGGATTCAAGTACCCGAAATCAGGCGAATCCAACAATTAGTACACATTTAAATTATCAGTAGTCTACTACAAAATATTACTACAGAAAGCTGCCACAGAGTCCATAACTAAAAGGGGGGACTTTAGTTTAATTGTCATTGGCTATGGCTAATGAGTAAAACATGGTAAGAGAGAATTGGAAATAAACAGTATATGAAGGTATATGCTTTTACCCCTATAGGCATAGGCTATACCAGGTCACACAGACAACTCAATCGCAATGTAAACAATGAAAAGGTTAAATTTCGGGCATGTAGTATTATAGGATATACCATATATGTGGCTGTCCCACATACACAGTGAAATATATTACATAGCACCTCGCTTCGTAAGTCAGCGTACCAAGTGAACCCTGTAACGTGGTGCTCATAACCAGCATGTAGCCAATCATGTCCGCCTAAGGCGCTGCTTGCCAGAACCCATTATGGGAAAAAAAAAATTTGCTGCCCGAACGACGACGCGCCGCGAGCAACGCGTAAATCACCTGGCCGGAGCAGAGGACTCCGCATCATAGAGTTACATCATTAATCACCCCCCCTATTTTACTAACGGGTGTTCTATTTATGTCTATGGCATAGACATAAATACCCGTTAGTAGGAGGATGATTAATGATGTAACTCTACGGGACTACGACAGCCCCGAATATGCTCATTCCATCAGCGCCGTTGGCTCGGATATCGCCCTACCCTCGCTCGTGTGACAGTCGACAACCTTAAGCTAAACATGCTGATCGACACTGGAGACAGCATCAACGTGATCGATGAATAGACGTTCGCGCAGTTCTACCCGAAGAGGAAGAGGAAGAGGAAGCGACTTTTGAGTCTGCGAGCTGCATCTGTGTTGACACGGTATATGTCGAGAAAGAGTGTGGATGTTTGCTGCTGTATTCTACCGTGTCGCAGTTAGGACTGGCTGACGTCATCAATCAAGTCAACAGAGAGGATATCTTCAAGCCGTATCCCAGCACTGTTTGATGGCTCAGTCGGTGCGCTGAAAGACTACAGTGTGAAGACGTACAGCCAGTCGCACAACCTCATCGCCGAATTCCGTTTCACGCTCGATAGAACATTGAAGACAAACTAACTGAAATTGAAAACGATGACATCGTAGAGAAAGTCGACGGACCGACAGCATGGGTATCCCCTATCGTAACGCCACCGAAACCAGGCAGACCCGACGAAATTAGACTTTGTGTCGACATGTGAGGTCTGAACACAGCGATAAAGCGTGAAAGACACATCACTCGTACAATCGAGGAGATAATCAGCGATTAGAACGGTGCGCCCGTGTGTTTGACACCCTTTTCTCTACTGACAACATATAATTATTTGTTAACCTCCAATTGTTTGTTTAGAAAACAATTATTATTGTTACAGTTCTCTATCGGTTAGTGATCTAGCAAAATAGAAAACTCCAGGTTTATCAACAAAACCCAGATTTAGTGTTTGCCATGTGATATCATTATACCCATAATTGGGTATCTGCCTTCATTTTCACAGCAGAATGTTTACATACAAGTTTGAGACAAACACTGAAAACAGACGAAGACACAAATGGATACACTTTTATTCCAGTTAAATACATTTTTAATCAACTCACGTTAATGTTTTAAAGAAATAAATGTTCACATTCAGCTTACTGTACAGCACATTAATTAAATGTTCACATTCAGCTTACTGTACAGCACTTAATAATAGAAGACTATGCCTTACCTCCCAAACAACATTTATCCAGGTTAGACAAAAATCAACGTTTACTGTTTTTTTGCTCGGTTAGAAATAAAATAAATATTTTTTAGCCTACAGCGTTGCTTTGAACATGTCAAACTGCATTTAGTTTAGTTAAATGTATAAAAGGAAACAAGAACTAATTAGCAAATGTGTGTAGATTGATCACAATCTTTCAATTTACTGCCTTGTACATACCGTGCACACAAAAATATGTCGGCACATTACTGTAAAGACTGATATTACATTACGTAGTCACATTTCTAACATAATACATACATGATTGAACACCCCCACAAATTATGTTGGCAGAGTCCAGTGTTACAGATGGAGACACAAAATTGATAGTTGAGATTGAAATGGATAACCTTTGCTGTACAGTATGTTTCAGTGACTAAACTTACCCTGATTTTTTCTATTTTCATATTCCTGTTGGGTGGACAAACCCCACTCATCATCCGCAAAATCTTACAACATGTAACTCTTGCAAGCTGCCTCTGCAAGAGATGTCGCCGCAAGAGCAATGGAAGCTGAACTTGTTAAAATACCAGATTATTCAGGCATTCAACACGATCACTGATACATGGGTGAGTGTACACTACAGCCTGGCAGTGTACACTACAGCCGGTCAGGGTACACTACAGCCTGGCAGTGTACACTACAGCCGGTCAGGGTACACTACAGCCTGGCAGTGTACACGACAACCTTGCAGTGTACACAACAACTTGTCATGGTACACTACAGTCTGGCAGGGTACACTACAGCCAGGCATGGTACACTACCGCCTGGCAGTGTACACTACAGGCTGGCATGGTACACTACAGCCTGTCAGGGTATACTACAGCTTAGCAGGGTACACTACAGCGTGTCAGTGTATACTACAGCCTGTAAGTGTATACTACAGCCTGTCAGGGTATACTACAGCTTAGCAGGTACACTACAGCCTGGCAGTCTATGCTACAGCCTAGCAAGGTACACTACAGCCTGTCAGGGTATACTACAGCCTGTCAGGATATACTACAGCCTGTCAGTGTATATTACAGCCTGGTAGGGTACACTACAGCCTGGCAGGGTACACTACAGCCCGGCAGGGCATACTACAGCCTGTCAGTGTATACTACAGCCTGGCAGGGTACACTACAGCCTGGACTGACTCTGCTGGAGAACTTCCTTCACAAGGCGCGTGGCATGTACGGCCGTTCCCCAGCTCAAGCCCACCCCCTCTGCACCGTGTCCGTAGTTATGCACCACCTGAAACAACAATAATTTATAAAAAAATTATACAGGTTAGGCTGGTTATCATGCTGCCAACGTATTATCAATATCAAAGCAATAAATTTGCGTACCACGTTGATATATGAAAAACTAATTCAAATTCATTTAACTGATGCAAAAAGCTACGTGACATCAAATGGTATTTCTTTTTATGAAACTGAAATTGAGCTAAGATGGTGTTTTATAGAATAATTCTTTTGGATGCATCCAAAATACAGCACTATTTAGTAGTGCATGAACACAAATACATGGAAAGGTTATGGATACATTGATGTTGAAGCAAGAATTCAAAACAATCCTAGATTATCGCGCAGCACGATAACTCGTCAAATAACTATATATCCATATTTTCCTGAGTATTTTGTTCTGGGGGGATAAAACGAGAGAGAGAGAGAGTCTGGCCTGTCTATTTCTACACCGAGTTGTGAGCTGACCTTTAACTGTCCTTCTGGAAATGTCATCAGTTCCTTCTCGAGACGGAGGGGTTCACGGAAGGGCCTCAGACCCACCCACTGCCACTGCACGGTCGCTTTCTGCAGATAAACACAACAAATCCGTTAGGCACAAACAATAAAATTGTCTGCACTGCATAAACAAAAAGACACTAAGACTAGATATGATTCAAATATCTGGGACCCAGGGTAGCGGGAAACCAGTGACGTATTAACGGAGGGCCACTGAGTCAAGCCCCCTGGCTTAAAATTTTCATTTATTTCGTATGTAACTTGTTGTGCCAGCATGGTAAACAATCAAATTGAGCATTTGTGATACTTGTTTCTGCCCAGTGGCTGGTAGAATGAAATGTGTGAATTCCTTGAAAGTATGTTGCATTGAGCATCACACAGCGCGATACTGTGGGCCGAGGTGAGACCTCACCTCAATGGACACAATTCTCTACACGTCTTTTTAGCAGCATATTAAATATAAATAATCACCAAAATGTAAATAACCTTAATTAAGGTGTGGTTTTCACAGATATGAGAAATGCCAGACTTAAGCTTAATAGAACAGTAACCGCGAATCATGTACAACATTATTCTACTTGGTATCTAGGTTACAACCCTAGGGGGCTTTAAAGAAAAAAACAGTTTAATGGAACTGACTGCATAATAAGCATGTGGTTTAATTAACAAAAGTTACATCTACACACACTGCACATCTACTGTGTATACCTTCTGCTGTCCTACAAAAGATGTTGCTAACTGAACAAACCTGAAGAGACGGCACCATTGTGCAGGCTCGTTCCCACACGGCCTTCGAGTCTTCTTCTCTGTGCTCAAGGTCAGTGTCATATTTCTGAAGTGTTCCACCAACTACCACGTTGTCCATCCCCGGGATTATGTAGGTGTCCTGCTCCATGGCGTACACAAAATGCTTCAGCCATGGTGCTTCCACCTAGTGGGCAAAGGAAGAAATTATTAGTTTAGTAAAAGGCAGAGGATCACGATAGATGGATACAACTAATTGAGAGGATGGAACAAATTACGTGATGTGGCCCCCAACCTGCTAGGGGAAGAAGAAAAATAAACAAACTTATTTTTGATTTTCCTTCAATGACCTTAAATACATCACATTATAAAGAAATTGTCAGTTTGACTCCCAAATATTGTTTACCGACTTTCTCATTAAACCTGTGACATGCACAGACAACACAGTCAACACAATATTGAAATCCATGTTAGTTAAGATGCATTTAGCAAATTGATTTGATTGTCTAAACAAGTTTCCAGTGAAAACGTTGCATAGTTGGCAGTATCATCAGACAAACGGACCATTCACAACTGTCAACATTTACCTGTTTGCACAAAGCGTATTAATCCTCAGACCCCCGGCCTGAATATGTATTTTAAAATGTTGATAATTTTCCAGACTGAAAAAATGTATACAACAATATCATGACCCAATGCATGTATAGGTCCTACAATAATAACTATTAGATTATGTTTACAAATATTTATCTCTGATATTTAAGTTTTGTGTTTTTCTAACAACTCTGTGGTGTCATATTGATATTTGATTTCCACGAAGTTGTGAATTGCCAAGTTGTAAGACTGTATTATAATATCATGCAGTGAACGGTTACACAACTCGAAACAATAGTAGTTCCGCAAAAGTTCACTGCATGGCGCTGTACGATGCAAGAGTGGTCATATTTTGCGTGTGACCGACATTAAAAAATTTTATTGACCCCCTCCTCCTTACTACGCTCTGTACGAATATGTAAATGTAGACAATTGTGAAAAGCCCCCAAGATATTGCAGTGTTACTCAAAACAATTAAAAATAGCAACTTTGTGGTTTCAGCAGTGAGTTTCATGAAGAAACTTGTGTACTTAAGCCTTGCTCGCCACTGTTCAAAGACTGAACTTTTTTTTATCATCATTGTCACTTGGAACCTGTTACGCAGGAAGGGTCAATATGCAATAAACTAGACGCAACATATGTAGAATATAAACCCTATTCATGTGCACCAAAGATAAATGGATCATCAATGGCAAAGAATGAACTTTCTGCATTAACGTACCCGAAATAAGTGTCCCCTAATTGGGATCATCTTTTTATCATTCAGCAGTTCACAGCTGCCAAACCCCGCACAGTTGACCACGACATCGTACTTGCCGACAAACTGCAGGGTGACATGAAGCACAATGATGTAGTCAACAGTGTCATCAAAGACACACAATAGACAAATTACAGCAGTAGACTTCATTAAAACAACACTATTATGAATCTAAATTCAAAATCATGGTCCTTAATCACAACTTTGTTGTACAAAACAATGGACTGGCTAGCTAACTGATGTTATTTAAGCATATTGTTAATTATGAAGGCATATCCTTGTCACTGTTTTATACTATTTAAAACCATCTAGGATTTCTAGTAACTTAGATACCAAATAGTATAATAGATATGTTGTACATGCCCAAGTCTTGGACTTCTGGTATCTGTGATAACCACATTTTAGGTGATATTATTCTTGACTTAAACTGCAAAATAAATGTGCTAGATAACTGTCCATGCACAAACAAACTTGTCCCTTCGCAGTTGAAGTTGCCTACTAATCCTGATCAGTAAATAGGACACAAGTCATTACCTCTTTCAAGTCGGTGACTTTTCTATTTTCTACTTTCCCTCCAGCCAGAATAAACCTGCAACAAGACCAGTAATATTATGATTCATCAGTTAGAAACTTTATTCATGTAATGTTCATATGCAAACAAACATCTGCATGCCGAAATGTTTTAGTCAAATTCGATGATTAGTTATACAATACCAGATCAACACAGAGCAATTTGGACCTCATTAGCATAAATACAAAAGTATGAAACAATAGTCTGTACAAATAATGTATGTCGTAATGTAAAATCTGTTAAGGTAACATTACATTATTTGGCCGATAAAGAACAACTTAATCACCAGTAAAAGTTACTTACTTTTGTGCAACAGTTTTTAGAATTCAGTTGCCAGATAAAACAACGTTCAGGTTATAGTTTCACCTATTGCTGGAGGGTAGCTATAAATACCTACTTCCGCATGAGGTAGGGCAGATATCTGCGGCTCTCTGCCATCACAGTCGTCAAGAACCAGCCTTGTCTACACAAAACACAAACAAGTCAGAAAACAAATGTGCCTCACTGCATAATTTATTATATAGCAGCGCTTTGTGTATGTGTGTGCATATGTGCAAGTACATGTGGATATACGTGTACATGTATGTGTGTGTACATGTGCATGTATGTACATGTGTGTGTGCGTGCATGCCTGCGTGCGTCTGTGTATGTGTGTACATACATATATTAAGACAGGCCCAGGCGTTTTATAAGTGTCTACATAACAATATCATAGATCTTATGTGAAACCCAGATATCAAATTACATCAAAACATTAATTTTAATTTACCAGAAGAGACTGAAAGATATTGCACTAATGCTCTGGGTATTTTATGTACAATAAATATACACCAATTTTTAAATTACATGAAATGTAATGCAGTAAAAAGTTTCGTAACAATACTAGTAGTTATTCAAGGATGTTTACTTATATCTATTTCCAGGAAACATGTTCATCTCTGCATCATTCAGTCTCCGGTAGCTGTATACAATGTCATGCAGCAGTTCTTCATCAAATGGATTCTGTGAAACAACATTAGAAACAAATACACAGTTTTTACAATAAAAAGTATTTGGTATTCTGCTAGAACCATCTTTGTATACTGCAGCTATACAAATATTAAATAATGTCTTACTGTGAAATAAATGCTGCATAATTTATTGTCTGACTGTTGCACAAACTGAATTATTACCAAACAATAAAATATAGGCATGTTATTAAATGCATTGCAAGTTTATGAATGACTATTACTAAGATATCTATAATTGTACAAAAGTAATCATGATGTATCAGGTTTAGCCTCATTTGTTTACTAAGCAGACTACCTTATCATCATCATTGTAGTACTGGTAGCCAGATATGAACTGACAGCCTGCGTCTTTTGCCTCTGGGGAGTGGGCTAGCTGACTGTAGTGATCCCACGAGTCACGGAGCCACTGTCTACACATTAGGGTAAAAGAAATGGCCGGGTTACCATTTGCAAATATAGCCTGTTGGTTTACTCTACATAACATTTGTGTTCTATACACCACAGTTCTTCATGAGATAACATAACATTGGGATACATTATAAAAATATACAAACACAGAATGATTGTATCACTAATTTGCTTAACATGAACATGAAGATATCTAACTAAGTGCACTACAGAGTTGCAATACAGACACACACAAAATAATATTCTGAAACTACATCATGTCACTAAGATGACTGGTATCAAATTCCAATAATTTTCTTTAAAATGGGATTGTGTAAATCCTTTTAAAGTAGCACACTCTACCATGGTTAACAAAATATTTAAATATGTATGCAATCTATATTACGTTAAGTTAACAACTCAAAATTCACATTCTGTGTAACCATAGTAAACACAAAAATGCACAAATTACTTGAGCACAGGAAAGGGCACTCCTGGGGTTTTACCCCGGGTTGGACGAAAAATCCCTGCTGCCCCATCACTGGTTGTGTCTTTGTCAAATTTGTCGGCAATGATTGTGACATCAACACCAGGAATACGTCCTTGAATAAGGACAGAAGTGGACAGTCCGACGGCCCCTGCCCCAATCACTGCGACACGTGACATCGTAATCTGGCGGACTGAAAGAGAGTAGCAAGACAGGTAAAGGTACGTTGAGTGGTTTTGAATGAGATCATAAAAAATAATTAGTGTTCATATTGCAGAAGGTCATGGCATCAAGTTTGAATTGTGACAATATGTAATTGAAACTTTTAGACATATGTGAACTATTAGCATGAAAAGCTAGATGATAGAGCATATTCAAACTTGTGTTATTGCATTTTAAGTAACTCTGCATAAAGCACACCATTCCATTCATAATATGAATTTGAATCGGGAGACATGCCACTAAAAGTGGCACTATATTACAATGGGTGCAACCAGGTAGATTAAAGTTTCCTGATACCCTTGCGTCATGTAGTATAAAACTCATCTACATGTCTATCTTGCACTTTCCAGAGACATACACCATAGAAAGAGGTACAGTACGACATAAATAATTGTTGCTCTCTCTGCCTGACAATTCTTGCTCCCATGGGTTTCCATTCGATAAGTGTTTTTTTCCAGTTTGCTTCAGTATATTATGGCTACTCCTTCTGTGTGCCGATTGTCGGTTCTCCCCGAGTAGATTATGATGTGGCCTGATGCTAGCTGTCTTTTCTACGTTCCTGTCCACCTTGCTTCACCGATTCCAAGAATGTCTAAGTTGTAGGTGTCGAACTCCCTCACCACCTGAGCCAGCTTGCCGGTCTGGTACAAGGTACGTATGTTCCAGCAGGCGACTCTCATCTTCTTCTTCGGTTTCAGGAAATCCACCATCGGTCTGTCAGCTTCCATCTGGGTTTGGCTGGCATCCTTCATCCTTCCAGCTTCCTGGCTTGCTTCATTCCTGTTACCAAAATTGGCTTGATTTCTGGTATTGATTTCTGTAACAGATTTTCTTTTGCAGGATGGGGATGTTAGCCCCATGCCCAACCCTCCCACTTTACCTGGGCTTGGGTCCGGCAAGATACCCCAAAAGAGGCAATCCAGGCAGGCTTCACTCCATTGGTAGTGGACTGACATAAAATTGTTCCATGAAACGTTCAAGCGTTGATTAGTGTACATGATTAGCAGGGGATTCAATCCTCTATCCATTAGTAAATTAAAAGGTTTGACATAATTTATATATTATATGTTCTTATACAGGTTTTCCACCCCTGCAGACTTGTTCATTCCAATGCCAACTCAACTTCTCTAGGAAGCATACTGCCAAAGAAATTGCCCAAGCTTTGCAATGGCAACAAGAGGATTTGAACCTGGACTCTCTTGATTGAGAGTATGGTGTTCTAACCATTACACCACTGTGCGCCACACTTGGAGAAACCAAGCTATCCATCTTAGATTTATACCTGTATATACCTGTACTTGCAACAAAGTTGGCCTCAAAACTGAAATAACCAAGTAATTGCCGATTAAAGTTAATAGTTAAATTAAAGCCTTTTTAGTCCAACCAGACCAAAGAGCTGGCTGGCACTTAAATCCAATATGCGAAATATGAAAACTTGAGCACAATTATTAAAATTTAGGAAATATAAGGCTAAGCAAAAATGTTCATCATTAATGAAAATGCATAAAAATCAATAGGGATGTCAATGACAATTTCAAATTGCAGATCTATTTTGTTATATTTTAATGATATGGCTGCAGACATGAGAAATTTAAATGTGAAAACAGTTTAAAAATCAATAAAGTATTTTTCGAGATATGATTTTTTTAAGATGTCAAATTTAACGCATTTTTCAGATTATGGGCCTATCTCTTATACAGTAACAATGAACCAGAAAATGGACCCAAAAATAGGGGCATCTTTCATTAAAACTGTACAAAACAGTTATGTTCAATTGTTACCAGTGAAATTTGGCACACTGATAGATTTCTAGTTTTCAAATATGCAAACAAGAATGTTACATTTTACCAAGCTTTGTAGGCTTAATTTGCATAAATGTGTATGATTTTTAGGGAAGTCAATTAAGAAAATGTTTTATTATTATTTTGTTGCGACTTTTGTTTGTAATGTAAGAAATGAACAATCATATGTCTACCAATATCTTAGACGGAACAAGAAACTAATTAATTATTTAAACAAGATTGATTAATTAATATATATATATATATAAAATATATATATATATATATATATATATATACATATATCACAATGAACTATTATGCAATGATCAGTTTTTTTTTTAAATTAACTTCCGTAAAAATCATGCACATTTACGCAAATTAAGCCTACAAAGCTTGGTAAAATGTAACATTCTTGTTTGCATATTTGGAATCTAGAACTAGAAATCTATCAATGTGCCAAATTTCACTGGTAACAATTGAACATAACTGTTTTGTACAGTTGTAATGTAATTTTTTTTTACATATCTGAAATCTAGAGCTAGAAATCTATCAATGACAATGTGCCAAATTTCACTGGTATATATATATTGTTACCAGTGATTTATATATATATATATATATATATATATATATATATATACATACATATATATATATATATATATATATACATATATATATACATGGAATCCAGGAAATTTATACGTAAATCTGAGGGTCTCGAAAAAAAACGGGGATTTATACGTAAATCGGAGGGTCTCAGAAAATTGGGGATTTATACGTAAATCACAAAAAAGAATACAAAAAGAATACTTTCCATGACAGTAACAACCATGTTTTATTATCACCAATCACCAACAGTTCATATATGATACAAAACACATTATATATATTATATATTATATATATATATATATATATATATATATATAAATATATATATATATATATATATATATATACACATACATATACATACATACATACATACATACATACATACATACATATATATATTCACAAATAATTCATCAGCTCTAGACATCTGGCACAGAAGAATAACGCCCATGTCGATCTCAGTCATAGTCAGAGCATGCAGGGCGACTTTACTATGCATGACAGGCACATGCCTATAATTTATGAAACCCCTCACACATATATCACAAATCTATCAGAAAAGACTAACGTCCTTGTCGATCTCACAGAGCATGCACAAGTCAACAGACACAAGCCTACACATTTACTGGTGATCCTTCTCATAATCCCATGTCGCAACCTTAAGTCTTGACCGATCGTTGCAAGCCCGAGCACGTTACAAAAACGGCCAATCAGAACCGAACCGGTATTGACCGGTATTGACCACTCTCTGTTGACCCAGAAAAACATACTCGAGTCAGCCGGAAATGAAACACAATTAGACCATGGCGAGTTCGGAAAATAATATAGAAGCAAATTTGTTTTGGTTTCACTTGTTTTGATTCTCCTTTCCATGATATCGGGAGATTTGGTGGATTTCCAGGCGCGCTTATTGCCTTACGTGGAGGCAAGTTGAACGTATGATAAATCATACCGGATTATCGTCCGACTGAATCAGCGGCGGGCGTTTGTTGACATCCCGACCCTAGCCTACGGCGCTGCATAATTTATGAAAGTTAGGCGTAGCTGCAAGTAGCTTTTGCTTGACGGTTTACCGCAATACGGCTAACAAACGCGGCTGTCCAGTGTTTGCCGTGTAATATGCCGCCGAATCATGTTGGTGATCGGTTATGTCGTCTGGTTATTCTGGCTGTTAAACTAATTATTTACGCATTGACATCGTAAACGTAACACAGCTCACAATCGCAGTGTCCTTTACACGATTTTTATCAGACTCGGTCCCAGATGATCAGATGTTGCACGACGTAGAGTGTCGCCATCTATCGGACAATGTTGCGATACTTCGCTAAAAGGACAAGAAGTATAACTTCTGGCTCTGAAGTATTAAATCAGTTGGGTTTTCATTTCACTAACTGTAGTGTTCTTACAAGCATCACCTAGACGGCGCCCAGCGTATGCCCCTGGTTACAATATGTACACCCCAAATGTAACTATTGGGTATATAGCGTAGCGATAGGCACAACTGATATATATAGAGACGCCACACTAACGTACAGAATCGTATACGCATTAAACGTGTATTGTTGAACATCGTATTGATCACTGAGGTATCACTCACGTACCACACAACCACACAACACAACATCTGGCCACGAAGATAAACGGTTGACTGGATGTACCTCGATCGGAAGTGCGCATCGACACTAGACCTGCGAAAACCCCAGCAACGTGACGACGAACAGCAAACAATCATCTCACCCGCCAAGCACTCGATCCGCAGCCTACGCATCATCACAGAACGGTATGGCACAATCGTTACCTACCTATCCGGCGTTCGACTGTCAATCAGAATCAGGGATTGAAATTAAGGCGTCCGTTCGACCAAATTGATAGCTCGCCTGACCGACAATGTCTTCGTGGGTTACCACATCACCGACGACACGAGGAAAAAAGCACTAGTGCTGTCATACGGGGTTGAAGACCTAAACGATATTTTTGATACACTTTCGGCAGACAAAATTACCCCACAACCGAACACCGACGAAACTGTTTTCGCCGCGAGCAACACGTAAATCACCTGGCCGAAGCAGAAGACTACGACAGTCCCGAGTATTAAATATCTTATTAACCATCAAATAGCTTAACATGTCAGCTGATGCGCACCAAACGTTATAGCACAACATTAAAATTTACATTTATTTGAATTGTTTTATATATAGTAGATCAGTTATAGGATACCTCCTAAAGGAAACGGTTACAAAGTTTAAACAACAGCGGCGCTTAGCAAGTAATGCTCTTGTTGACTAGATGGAATTAATAAAATTTATATAATAATATTAACTAGCCTGACGTAGACAATGTTCTAAATCAATCGCACGCAACATGAGGCAAGTTAGCAGTCGTTTTGATTTATTCGTGTGATTCTATGCTGGAGCATGTAACTGAGCCTATAAACTGTCACTACACGACTGTAGCCACATCTGAGTCGCCAATTAATAGCTCCATATTTACCAATTCTTCCTTTTGTGCAGCTTGTCCACACTACACACTCATACACACGTTTTTATTAGTATATTTTTGATAAAAACCACTCCTCCGTGATTGTTAGATGGCTACCGCATTTCCGTTGCCAGGGGGGCCTATTTATCAATCTAGTCAACAGCGAGCATATATTCAAGCCGTATCAAGCACTGTTTGATGGCTCAGTCGGTGCGCTGAAAGACTAGTGTGAAGACACACATCGACTCCAGCGTATAGCCAGTCGCACAACCTCACCGCCGAATTTCGTTCCATGTTCGACAGAAAGTTGAAGACAAACTAACTGAACTTAAAAACGATGACATCGTAGAGAAGGTCGACGGACCGACACCATGGGTATCCCCTATCGTAACGCCACCGAAACCAGACAGACACGACGAAATTAGACTTTGCGTCGACATGTGAGGTCTGAACACAGCGACAAAGCGTGAAAGACACAACGCTCCTACAACCGAGGAGACAATCAGCGGCTTGTTCTCAAAACGTAACCTGAATCAAGGTTATCACCACGTACAAGCTACCGTGTCACACCAAGACATTATCCGTACTTCGTTCAGGACCGTCAAGACGAATAACTCAAATTGTTTTACCAGAAGATCTCAGGTTCGACCACAATGTGGCTTTATTAGTCGAAGTCCATACACATTACAACATATATACTACAACTACTCTACTACAGTTCTTCCACCGCTCTCCTGCAGCTCTCCAACTACTAAATCTAATATGTTGCCTTTGTGACAAACGTTTTACATACATTAACATCATGTTATAATCTGCAAATTCAGCAGTTATTGATTCTAGGAGGACACCGATGACACCCGAACGTGACCTGACTGGGCTTTGTTCTTCAGACAGCTAGGTTGACTTACTTCATCAATCATGGTACAACCAACCATCCGAACGTTTATACAGAACTTTAGAAGTGTATTAGAAAGTAATATATATATATATATATATATATATATATATATATATATATATATATATATATATATATATATATATATATATATATATATATATATATATATATATATATCAGAAAGTATTCAGAACTGTATAGAAATAATCCAAACTACAATCAACGGCCTTGCTCTTTACAACCAGGTCATGTTGGCCGAGTCATCGCGCTACATCACAACGTTCCGCACTCACGTTAATCTACGACGTTACAAACGGCTGCATTTAGGAATATGTTGCGCATCGGATATATTCTAGAATGCAATGCGGGAAGCTCTGGACGGACTCATCGGCGTCATCAAAGTTAAGCCCGCCGCACACCGCCCGATTGTCTACGATCCGACGCAGCGTAGACAATCGGGCGTAATCGGGGCGGTGTGCGTGTGCCTACGACTAGGATTCCCCAGTCTTACGTCGCGTCGGCGGCAGTCATGGCGATTCAACATTTTCAATCGGCACGACTGACGCTGACTGGCAATCTTGAATAATCGGGCGGTGTGCGGCTCTTCCCGACTTTGATTTTCGAATCGTAAGGAATTAACCAATCAGAGAACAGAAGTGGTAATTAGATTCTTGGGAAAATGGCCGATTTCTGGTGTGAGATTACAGAAGACGGCCTTGTCGATATGCGGCAAAATCGGCCTTGTTTGTTTGACTGTTCTTCACAGTGTTACTCAAATAGAAACGCAAAAGCAAAGGCCTTAAACGAGATCGCCTCCGTACTTGGGACTGGCGGTATGTAGCCATTGTTATTGTAGGCGTAATAAAAAGATTCGCTTCATTCATTACTATTACTGCAGTACTGCCTACTTGACGACTTGAATTTTCCTGCTAATATTATTATAATGTAAAAGCATGTACAATCTATTCTACTAGGGCTAGGCACCGTACTAAAGTAAACGGCACCGGACATAGCCATATAGGCATAGCCTAGCGCTATGCCCGGTATCAGAGGCAGAGGGGTCTATCTTATCGATTGAATTAAAAATAATATTTCAAAGTATTCCTAAATACGGTATGTATTAGTATATTCTGACCTGGCGAAGGCTATATTAAACTGGTCTTACCTTGTTTTACGATTCTACTAGTATTTATTCGCTGAAATCCACCTGTTGCCAGGCTTAAAACGTCTAGCACTTTGCAAAATAAGCGTTTTAAATTACCTCGAACATCGAAGTCTAGATCAACAATTCAGCTGTGGCACAGTCCAAAATACGTCGAAGGGAAAATAGCTTTGATGGGAACACAATTAGTTTGCCCTAGCTGCACAAAATTGTGGGTGATCAAATGAATTCATACAGAAACATATATGTATTTACTTTAGAGAACATACACCAATATAAAAAAATGAACAGCGAACATCGACGTAAAGCCGACACCCATCTGAAAAATGTAGGTGGCTGTGGATCCAATACAATGTGACTAATTGTGTTACCCGACGGCTTGTCTGTGTCTCGGAGGGCAATATATACAAAGGGAGCATGTCGTGTTTTATTAATATTTATGATTGTGTCAATAAAAAAATGGTCAATGTATTTTGTCAGATTTGGACTCAGCGCCAAATAATATATGGAAAAACAAAAACAATGTATGCCCCTCCACTATATCAGTCAGTACCATAATCCGACATATTTACAAGACACACATACTATCCTGCCCGTAGAGTGTTTGATTTGGGGAGCGTACGTTTTTTCCAAAACCTCGATACTTCCAACAGCACCCATTGAAGCTCCTAAAAATTCACCTGGACCCCCTTTGAGGCTCCTAAAAACGTCCAACTGTACCCCCCGGACCCTGAGATTTCCAACAGCACCCCTTGCCTTCTTGAGGCTCCCAAAAACTTCCAATTGTATCCCTTGAGACCCCCAATTGCACCCCCTCGAGGCTCCCAAAAAACTCCAACTGCACCCCTTGAACTGAACTCTTTTCCCTCGAGCAGAACTCTAGCCTCAGTGGGGGTGTGTGTACGCACACATCGCTTCCCCAATCCAGCCTAGGGGCCTATACTATAGATTTATGGCTACCCACGTAAATCGCGACTGACAGCTACCCAACTCGTGTGGAATCATTACGCGATGATAATTGTTATTGGAGTTGTTGATCCTCCCAGACCTACACACATGCTATATTATAATGTATATTTGTACATTTCAGTGAATGACGTCAGCAAACAAATAATGTCACTCAGAACACAATTCTCGAGACTGTCCAAGCCTGCACCAGGTGGGAGTGGCACACCCTACGTTTCTTGTCCCTGTTTCGTCTCCGTTTCAGCAACCTATTGATGACGCACATCCCTAAAACGTTGGCAATTGCATGCACACTTTTCTCCACGGACGGCGCCATATTGTTGAAGTTCGGATACAAACAGAAAGGTTGCGGCCAGTGTTTTATAAGAATACCGCTAGGTTTATATATCCAGTTGTGAACAATCATAGCGGTGTGCGGCGGTCAGTCGTAGGCCAGTCGTAAGCTTACGATCATACGCGATTGGGCTACGACAGTTGAGATGCGTCGCAATTCTCATCTACGGATGCAACAGCACCGAACGCGCAGTACGTGTACACGCAGTGCTGTAACGATTGCAGGAGAAAGGACTAACGTTGAACAAACAGAAGTGCATTTTCGGACAGCCGACACTCAAATATCTGGGCTACATCTTTTCTAGTTGTGGAATAGTTTCGAATCGTAAGGAATTAACCAATCAGAGAACAGAAGTGGTGATTAGATTCTTAGGAAAATGGCTGATTTCCGGTGCGAGATGACGGAAGACGCACTTGTTGATATGTGGTACAGTCGGCATTGTTTGTTCGATTGTTCGTCATAGTGCGATTCAATCAGAAATGCGAAAGCAGAGGTCAGAGCCGCTTTGCCTTTGGCTTTGTCTTTGAACGAGATCGTCTCCGCACTTGGAACTGGCGGTATGTAATAAAACTATTCGCTTCATTACTATTACTATTACTGCAATACCCCAATAGCCAATACTGCCTACTTGACGACTTGTTTTTTCCTGCTAATATTATTATAATGTAAACTCATGTACAATCTATTCTACTAGTCTAGGGCTAGGCACCGTAAACAGCACAGTGCCAGTGCCAGTGGCGTAGGCCATAGCATAGCATAGCCATAGCCATAGGCATAGTTCTAGGCTATGTCTATGCCCCTAGGCTAGGTCATAGCATAGGCCCGGTATCAGAAGACGCCCAGAGGCAGAGCCAGGGCAGGGGGATCTATTGTATGACTTATCGACTGAATTAAAAATAATGTTTCAAAGTGGACCTATAAGTACGGTGTGTTTTAGTATAGTCTGACTTGGAGAGGGCTATATTAAACTGGTCTTACCTTGTTTAGCGATTCTACCAGTATTTATTCTACCAGTATTTATTTGCTGAAATTCGCCTGCAGCCAGGCTCAAAAAGTTTAGCATTTTACAAAATAAGCGTTTTAAATAACCTCGAACATCGAAGTCGAGATCAACAGTCCGGCGGTGGCACAGTCCAAAATATGTCGAAGTGAAAATAGCTTTGATGGGAACACAATTAGTTTGTCCTAGCAGCACAATATTGTGGGTGATCAAATGAATTCCTCCAGAAACATATTTCTATTTACTTTAGAGAACATAGAACTATAAACAAATTGTAAATAATGAACAGCGAACACCAACATAAAGCCGACACCCATCTGAAAAATGTACCTGGCCCTGCACCCAATACAATGTGGCTAATTTTTTTTATCTGACGCCGTGACGGCTTGTCTGTGTCTCGGAGGGCAATATATTCAAAGGTAGCATATTTTATTAATATTTCTGATTGTGTCAATAAACATAAATTGGTCAAGGTATTTAGTCAGATTTGGAGTCGGCGCCTAATAATCTATGAAAAACTATTTTATATTACACAAACATGTATGCCGCCTCCACTCCCAGTCGGACTAATTAACAGACACGTCGCTATATTAGTCAGTATCAATCAGACGCAGAAGAAAAAATTAAACGAAATGGAACTTCCCAACTGTGAAAATGACACAGAGATTGTAAATTGTATGATAAAGCAGATTGGAATTGATGCTGACATCGTACAGCAAGCTTTCAGAGTTCCTAGAGAAAGACAAAAGGACAGCCCCCCCCCACGCAAGATCGTAGTCTCGCTAGCAACCAGATAGACAAGTCTAAGGTACTAGAAAAAGCAAGTTCCATGAGAGAAAGAGGCAATAAATGAAAGAATGTGTATATAAACTCAGACAACACACAGAAGGAACAAGAGCAGGACTACAGAGATACCCTTGGGGAGAAGGGGGTGGGTGAGAGAGGGCGACAGAGGGAAAGACTACAGATTGCGCCAAGAAAGAAGAAGACTGGAAAATGGAGAAAAGGACTTGGTCATATACAAGGGAGAGATTACCACCAAACAAGCCCTACAACAAGAAACAGGGACTGAGGTATCGGACATTCAGCCCCAAACAAGAAACCAAGGACAAGGCAACAGCAGGAGCAGGCCTCCCAAAGGGACGGGGTGTGGGGGGGGGGAGATCGAACGTAATTCCTGTTCTCATTCTGTACATAGTATACACCCAAATACTAACAAACCTAACAGCACAAAAGTTAAGAAAAGTAACACTAAAACACACACTAACACTGTTTCTACTAACCAGCCCACCAAACCATTTCACAGTCCAACTACCCCAAACCCTAGGAGAGATACCGCTGGGGAGAAGGGGGTGGGTGAGAGAGGATATGGCGGCAAAGGGAAAGGAAACATTACAATGAAAGATACACTGAATTGTGCTCTGAAAATGCCAGAAATTTGTGTAACAAGAAAGAAAAGATGGTCAGTTATGTGTATGAAAACACACCCGATATGTTTTTCGTGACACAATCCTGGGCGAATGAAAACACAATGGCACGTATGTCCCTGAATTTGAATATGCTTTCACTCTCCAGGAAGACCTCCATTCTATGTATAAATGGAGTCAGGATTGGCAGCTACTGTTCAACTTCACTAAATGCAAATGCCTGCACATTGGATACAACAACCCGAACTACGACTATTTTATGGGAGATGTACGTATAGAATCGATAGATATAGAAACAGACCTAGGTGTACACATTCATAAATCACTGAAAGTAAAGGAGCAAGTAAACTACGTAGTCAAGAAAGCAAATAGAATACTAGGGATAATTCGTAAGACCTACATATGTAGTCAAAAAAGCAAATAGAATACTAGGGACAATTCGTAAGACCTACACTATTTTATATTACAAAAACAATGTTTGCCCCCTCCACTCCCAGACGGACTAATTAACAGACGTGTCGCTATATTAGTCAGTACCATTATCCGATGTATTTACAAGACCCACATACCATCAGGCCCGTAGCGTGGTTAATTTGGCGGAGCGTGCGTTTTTCAAAAAACATCGAACTGCAATCCCTCTCGAGTCCTCCAACTGTACACCCCCTGAGGCTCCTATAAAACCTCAAAGTACGCCCCTTGAGACTTCCAACACACCCACTTGAGGCTACCAAAAAACCTCCAACAGAAAGGGCACGGCCAGTGTTTTATAAGAATAACGCCAGGTTTAATATTTTATATATATATATATATATATATATATATATATATATATACGCGGCGGTCAGTCGTAGGCCAGTCGTAAGCTTACGATCATACGCGATTGGGCTACGACGGTCGAGATGCGTCGCAGCGTAGACAATTGCGGCTAGCTTAAGCAGAGTGGAAGCCATACACGAAGAAACGACACCGCGAGACGCAAATGAGGTACGATAATTGCTCGGTTGGGCAAATTACTGTTAACGTTTCATCCCCGACTGTGTCACAATCACTGAACCACTTCGTGACCTGACGAAGACGTCTACCAAGTGGTCTTGGGAGACAATTCACAAATTCAAAGAAAGGCACGGAAGTTATTGTTAATGCTAGTCCCGTTGGCTTTGGTGATATCCTGACCCAACGTAGCGGAGAAGACGAGAAGATCATCAACTATGCAAGTCGTGCATTGACACCGGTAAAAAAAAACGCTACTCACAAACGGAGCGAGAAGCACTTGCAGTGGTATTCAGGTTTTGAAAAGATTCACCTCTATCTCTATGGCAACACTGGTGGCGATATACAACAACTCGAGGTCAAACCCACCTGCAAGAATTGAGCGATGGACATTACGTCTCCAGCAGTACGGTCTGATCGTCAAATACCGACCTGCAACGGAAAAACCAGCTGACTACTGTTCCAGACATCCACTGGCTACAACTGAATCCAGTAGAGCCGAGAAGATGGCAGAGGAATACACCAACTTCAAGAATGCCTCGCCGTGGGTGAAATCAAGAGAGAAACTCTACATACAAGATTTACAACAAGTCGCAGAAGCGATACACACTGGAAAATGGCACAAACTAATCACCAATGTGACACCAGCGGACAGCCCATTCAGAGTCTATCATAAGATCGTGAATGAGTTATGCACCATGCCGAATCGTGATATCGTGTTGTGAGGAAAACGCTTCGTTATGCCACAAACGCTGCGTGTCAAAGCCATAAATTTGGTTCACCAAGGTTACCAAGGTCACCAAGGCCTCGTGAAATCGAAGAAACTGATCCACATGAAGACATGGTTCCCGAAGGTAGATGCAATGATGGCTGAGCGAATAGTTGCATGCATTCCATACCAAGCCAACACACCTTCGCCACGTCCAGAACCCCTGCACATGTCAGACACACCTGGATATCCATGGCAGGAAATAAGCGCAGCCTTCTACGGGTCGTTTCAGTCAGTGTTGGTGATGATTGACAGATACTCACAATATCATGTCATTGAAGTAGTACACCCTACATGCGCCAACAGCGTCACACCTGCGTTCGACAATGTTTTCTATGCTGGGAATTCCCGAGAAACTGATAACGGAACCCCATTCAACAGTCATCAATTCCACACCTTCGGGAAACATATGGGATTCAAACACCATCGGATTACTCCGTTGTGGTCATAAGTGAATGGTGAAGCGGAACGCTTCATGCGAAACTTGGGGAAAGTGATGAAAGCAGCATTGATCGAAGATAAATCGTTGAGACAAGAGTTGTACAAGTTCCTCCGAAACTACATGGCAACTCCTCATTTATCGACTGGTATTGCACCTGCAACAGCTCTTTTCAACCGCGAGATGAGAATCAAACAGCCGAACACGATCACACAAACACAGAAATCCCCACTGAACACAAAGCTGACAACGAACGACAAACACGAGAAAGACCAAATGAAATCGTATGCGGATAAGAAACGACATCACACGCCAAATGCTTCCAGGAAACACAGTGGTAGTATGACAACACAGGAAAGATAAACTAACATCACCATTCGACCATCGTCCGTATACAGTGGTGAACAGGAAAGGGACCATGATTACAGCGAAACGAAACGAATCGAAACACCACACGAAATGCATGACACTTCAAACTAATTAAACTCGAACTGGGTATTGTGGTCATTGACAGCGACATTGACAACGACGTCTACTCTCCGACAATCACAGATACACAGGCGATTCCAGTGAACGCGTGAGATGTCAGGGCTCATGCTGAGACAGCCCCCAGCGACGCACCGTATGCTGAGTTTGAGGAGACACGCAGCAACGCATTTCCTGCTGAGACGACCCTTGAACCCCGGCGATCATCGCGACCGAGGAAGACGCTCGCACATCTCGATGTTTACGAACTGGCGAAATACTGCTAGATGTTTACGAACTGGCGAAATAGTGCTAGATTTTTACGAACTGGCGAAATAGTGTTAGATGTTTAAGAACTGGCTAAATAGCGACAATATGCAGTCACGTGTGACTACCTTGGACTTGACAGACATGTTCTGTATTAGTGACTATCTCTTTTGACTAGTTAGAAATTGTCTGTTCTATATTATACTAAAGACAGTATATAAGCAACTTGGGGATGAATGTAGTGTTCTTACACGCATCACCTAGACGGCATCAAATGTAACTAGTATGTATGTAGCATAGCGCTAGGCCCCACTGCTATAGACAGAGGCGCCACACCAATGTATATAATTAAACATGTATTGTTGTGCATCGTATTGATCACTGAGGTATCACTCACGTAACATACAGACACACAACACAACACCACCGAATTGTTAACATCTAGGCAATGTAATTGTTAACATCTAGGCAATGTAATTGTTAACATCTAGGCAATGTAATTGCGTAAGACATACACATGAGAAGCATTACCGTGATTTGTCAACGTCATAGAAACTTAATTACTTTAAGTTAATTAAACCGTTCCCGGCCGTTAATATAATTTATAAGCTTGTTTCATCGCGCTAATCAATATCTACCGAATTTAACTTGGCTATTTAACATTGTGATTATTATTATATTGTATTATATTATTCGCTTTGATACTCTTGCACCAACGTAGCCCGCCAAACGAAAAACCCAAATCGGGGCTATGTTTAACATGGCGTGTCATCAAGATTAAAGGGAATGAAAACAAGGCACTATCTAAAATGCTTTTCGGTGTTTTAATATTGTATGTACTATATGCCAACAGAAAAACACGCACATGCACATGCACACCCGCACACGTACGCGCGCGCGCGCGTACGTGTGCGGGTGTGCACGTGCGTGTGCGTGCATGCTCGCGTGCGTGCGTGCGTGCGTGCGTGCGTGCGTGTGTGTGTGTAAATGCAAGGAGCTTAACGACGCCAGTAGACGTTGACTTCGATCTGATTTACTTTCTGACCTAACCATGAAAACGACCACATAGAGCCGCCAAACTTCTCGTCATATATCTACCATATGCATACACATGTGACGTGGTCAAAACATTACTCTTACTTCCATATAAAGATCTCCTATGCCTATTGATGGCATCAACGTAGCTTCCACTACTAGAAATAATGTTGGCACAATATCCTCTTTCAAAGAGATGTTAGCACCAGGATAAGCCAGGGCTGCCATCTTCTCTGGTCCGGGTCGCAGTAAAACAAGTTTTCTCGAAGCGAGCAAAGACGGCTGTGTTCCGTCGGCTTGAAGTTTGCTTTTTTTAAACAAAGTTGGCTCCGTTGGGACTTTAAGCCAACTACATGTTACTCTATTCTTACTACTGTTTGCACTACAATCGAATGCAACACAATAAATCATTCTGACGCTCGCTTCTAAACAACCGCTATTGTCATTATGCTGTTTCGAGTGCTGCCATCTATCGCTTTCTTGATACATGCGCGCTACTGTCGGAGTTCAAAGGTAGGTGTGAAAATCAATGTTTTATGTTGTTCTCGATGTTGATATTAAATTTTATGTCCACATTTGTGTTAATAAAATCATGGTAACTAATGGTGCTGTCTTGTAACTAGGCATATGTCATCACAAGTAACTTGTAAACACATTAGCAGCATCGATTGTGGGTGATAAAAGGACGCTTGTTGGACGCCACCGATTGATCAAAACAGTACCATTGGGGCGAGACGCCTACCAGCTAAAGGGGCAATACGCCTATGTAGGCGTTTTGCCCCGCCTCAGTGGTATATTAACATGTTGTAAATGTGGACAAACATATATAAACTGAACAGACATGCCTTCAATAATTATTATAATACTACTATCAGACTCTGTGCACCACTTTTTAAATATAAAATAAACAACACGTATGCGTAATTAACCTGAGTATATTAAACCTTCATTACGATTAATTATCCTGAATATTCATTTTGAAGTCATGGTCAGGCACACCTGGGGAGATACGGTAGGGTTCCCCATCGGCGTTGGAGATGGAGATGGCCTTGGCTTGACACCAATTGATGTCAAACGTCTGGCATACTACGTGGCAATGGCCGCAGGGTTAAACCACCCGTTCAACCAGGCGAACAAGTTGGCTGGAAAAGACTGGCTCAGAGGCTTTCTGTGAAGACCTCCTGATCTGAGCGTTCGTCAACCATAGGGTACGAACATTTCAAGGGCTGTTGGGTTTAACAGACCAAAAGGGAAAAGGTTCTTGACAATCTTCAAGGAACTACTCAACGGAAACGATTACCTTCCGTCCAAGGTGTGGAATATGGACGAAACTGGGATTACGAATGTTCACCAACCAGGCAAGGTCGTGGCTTCTATGGGGGTCCGCCAGGTAGCGAAGATGACCAGCGGCGAACGGGGATCTACCGTGACGGTGATATGTGCAATAAGTGCCGCCGGGACCTACCTTCCGCCGTTCCTCATCTTCCCCCGAAAGCGAATGGTGGACCAGCTGATGCAGGGTGCACCGCCACAGTCCGTGGGTTACGCAAGTGCAAGCGGTTGGACAGACGCGAGCTATTTCTTAAATGCCTGGAACATGTTGTGCAGTACACAAACTCATCTGCACACAATCGATATATGATAATACTGGACGGGCATCGCAGCCACACAACGGTTGATGCTGTGATGTACACGATGGCGCACGGCATCGATCTCATCACCATTCCGCATTGCACGCATAAGATGCATAAGATGCTCGACAGAGTTTACTTCAAATCTCCGAAGAGCGCATACAATGTATCAGCAGACAGTTGGATGACATCTCACCATGGGAAGAGAATATCATTCTACGACATGGCAGGGTACTTTGGGATATATGTCAGTCAATGTGCACACACTACATATTCCGACACCTTTCCCTCACACGTCGTGAGAAGAAGAAGCGGAGATATGGACGGCCAGTAGGCCGCGACCCAGTCACAAGGTCTCCATACAGGACATCTCTCGGTACACGCCAAATTGTACGAACAACAACAAGTTGACTCCAGTCATCTATAGTCCTTTACTGATCTTATTTGTTAAGGCTAGAGGAATGTTTTTTTTTTAATATCAACTGTCAACGATACTCAGGCATGACAAATCCAAAACAGGGTTCTTGTCTTGTTGACTGAGGGATCATGCCTGGCCCACTGGGACAGTGCCCCTCATAGTGATCACACGTGACCCCTGCCTCTTGGGTAAATGTTAAATATAAACAACTTAATTAATAATTATCAGTAATATGATCAGCAACCTACACAGTAAATGCAATTAACTATAAGAAAAATATTTATAACTATAATAACTAATTAACTATATTATCAATAATAATAATAATTATTAACTTATATGGCACCTATATCCTCAGGAACCTGAGCTCAGAGGCGCAACAAAACAGAATCATTAAGCATAATCGTGAACAGGGACGCGCAAAAGTCAGTATCAGAACGAGGGACGACCAAACATTTATGGTGGAAATGCAATTTGGAATATATATGTCTTGAGTTTTTTTTTTTAAATAGCAATAGTTTCAAAGTGATAGGGAGTTCATTCCAGACCCTAGGCGCAGCGACAGAGAAAGCACGTTTACCCAAGTTAAGTTTTGTTTTAGGTACAATAAGTTGTGAAATTTATGATCTTAACTGCCTAGGGATATTTGAAAGATGCAGGAGACTAGCTAAGTAGGGCGGTTGTTGTGTAGATAGAGCACGATATGTAAGAGTGGACAGCTTAAAATTAATTCGATAAGAAACTGGAAGCCAGTGTAACTGTTTAAGTAGTGGTAGAATGCATTGGATTACCCAGGGTGCTGCCATATGGTGGCAAGTAATGACACCATCAACAAACTTAGGAAACCTATCAACACAAGCTACAACTAAACTCTATATTATGTGTTCCCGACAAAACTGCTCCCTTACACGACTGTCAACCATTCGACGAACGTGACAGAGCCATCGCAGACTTCGCCAGTTTAATAGCGTACATTATGCTGATGGAGAAAGCACGCTCCAGTACTTGTGTGTTCGAAACCATGTCTGAGACAGCGACGGTGAAAACTATCCAGCCTCTTCTCTTGCCTCTGGTATGTTTTCTAGAGCTCAACCCGGTACGAGTTAGCGCGACATCGACGATGAGCAGTTTTCTCACGAGGTATCGGCGCACTTTTGTCTTGGCTCTCAAGCAGGCGAAGTTAAATTGCTTTCCGTCAGATGGTCAGCTCGTTCAGCTCCCAGTCGATCATTGCAGTCTTGCGAGCGTTGTCGAGATCGATTGCAGATCGTCGGCCAGTCTATTACACATGGTCTTGACATTCCAGCTTGCCATTCGAATATCCTCTTGAATCTATTTGGTTTGCATTGTAAGAAGTAGTCAGTCCACTTGTCAACAATGTTCTAAGCGCCAAATATCCATTGGAGCAGATGGACAGTGGCGGGTCTGCATCTTATTGGCCGGGAGCTGAATAGCTTGAGGTGGGCGACTGCCCCCGTATTGAACCCGTGCTGAATAGCTCGAGGTGGGCGACTGCCCCCGTATTGAACCCGTGCTGAATAGCTTGAGGTGGGCGACTGCCCCCGTATTGAACCCGTGCTGAATAGCTTGAGGTGGGCGACTGCCCCCGTATTGAACCCGTGCTGAATAGCTTGAGGTGGGCGATAGCCCCCGTATTGAACCCGTGCTGAATAGCTTGAGGTGGGCGACTGCCCCCGTATTGAACCCGTGCTGAATAGCTCGAGGTGTACGACTGCCCCCGTATTGAACCCGTGCTGAATAGTTTGAGGTGGGCGACTGCCCCCGTATTGAACCCGTGCTGAATAGCTTGAGGTGGGCGACTGCCCCCGTATTGAACCCGTGCTGAATAGCTTGAGGTGGGCGACTGCCTCCGTATTGAACCCGTGCTGAATAGCTTGAGGTGGGCGACTGCCCCCGTATTGAACCCGTGCTGAATAGCTCGAGGTGTACGACTGCCCCCGTATTGAACCCGTGCTGAATAGCTTGAGGTGGGCGACTGCCCCCGTATTGAACCCGTGCTGAATAGCTCGAGGTGTACGACTGCCCCCGTATTGAACCCGTGCTGAATAGCTCGAGGTGTACGACTGCCCCCGTATTGAACCCGTGCTGAATTTGGCATGAGTTCGGCTGCAGGACGGCGGCAAGGTAGACACCAGACCATTTTCGGGGCTCCCCTCCGGTTTTTCTGTAGGGCTTACTCCCTTAAGATCACTTGCCAATGCCTGCTTAGGCCAATGAGCAGTAGGGGTAAATAGTACTGATCAAATCACATCAATTGCAATGTAAATTTGGGTATGGTAGCCTTTAAGTTGCGGGGTTGAATCCCATAAATAAGATGAAAGTTTTTTTTATTTTAGGGTACTTTTTATTTTGTATGCAATTTTTTATATTAGTAACTACATTTCGATATACAAAATGTATAATTATAAAAGGCGAAAATGTAGCAGTAATTAATCCGATGAGTGATGCCATGTGACAGTCAAGCCATGCATTTGCGATTTTTTTGCGATATACTTAATTAAATTGTAAGATTAGTTTGTCCGAAAATCTCGTTATTCTGGACATATACATGGGACCAAGGTGTCCGGATTAATGAGGTTCCAATATTAAAGCGAAACCAAAGTCATTGTTTTGGGTCTTTGCCCCTATAAGAATGCCTAAAAACAAACCATGTGCAACTATAACCAGGAATATTACTAAGTGGATAACAGGGCATATGTTCTAAAAGTGCGAAATTCTGGTGTTATGTAATTTTTCGTGGAGGCTGACATATTCATCAGTGATTGCAATTTTGACCAATCAGCGGCTGTGACGTAGGATGTGCGTATGGCGAGTATTTTAATGTGGTTGAGGTGTGCGGTTACATTTTTATTTGCTTTTATATTGGATTTACGCGCAGCAAAAAAAAATATTACAATGCCGTACAGTGCAGCATTCGGATGTAAGCATCATTCAGTGAAGTACAGAGTTATCGTTAAAGCCTGAAGCGGTACAGACAATCTTCCAGCGTGTACCTCAACCGAAGGCTTCGACAACATACAAACACTCGATTAAGAGAACTGTCAAATCGGAACGAGAGGAGGTTAGTAAACAATTAATGAATGGACTATCTTGCGAAATAAGTTGATTTTAGACGCAAACAGCATATCCAAACTTATTGGTAAGTATGTGACTAAAATCGTCTGCGTCTGCGATCAGGACAGGCGTTTAAAGTTGGAATTGTGGGGAACCTAGTCAGCACTCTTGACGTAGGAATCTGAAGAAATATGGCGCTACCCATGTAAAAAAGATTTTCGGTGTTCAACGAGATATATTTAGTTAACCACTTGCATGATATTTTTATTATAGTTGCAAATGGTTAGTTTTCAAGTACTAACTTGAAAATAGATGCAAAAGCCCCAAAAATGCCTTTGGTTTCACTTTAAGGTAAGAGCCCGCATAATCCAAGTTGGTAAACGAGGACTTGTTAATTCCGTCGGCAAACTACAACACTTAGCACTATGACAACCTATAAAAATTCCACAAACACCACACTTATGAGAACGACGAATCTATGAAGATTGTATGCGAGGTATGCAATAACCTTAGGGGTGGTCGCACAAGTCCTTAAAATCCAAATATAACGTACAGTATTATGTATTGGTGGATGGCGGTCTCGCAGGACAAATGAATGTTTTTTGATTGTCAATATATACATTATCTTATGTCTCACACCACATAGGCCTACGTATTGGTGGTCTGAACTAATACTAAGCATCATACGTTTTTTCGACTTTGAGAACTTAAACGACGACCCTTAAGTGACTAGCAGGTTATTTGATGTAATCACGGTCTATGTATCAGAGTATGCCCCCTCCACCAGCTGGGTTAACTAGACAGTTTGTAAACATTGCAGCGCACTCGACAAGAAGAATGCTATACATATATTGCTGGACAACAAAGCAAACAAAAAAATTAAAAGCGAATATTTCAACACAAGTGTCTGTCACGATCTGTCAACACGATCGGATAACAGGAAACCCCGACACAAATGTCACCACTGGTATCCTTGTCACATCAGGCGCTGGAATCACACATAATCTATCCCGTACTAGACGACCTCGGGTGATCACCTCATAACAAGACTACCATATAATTCATCGCATCCATCTGAGGGACACAGGTTCCAAGCGGCAATGAAACCACCTGGAACATCATCGGGAACAAGCCGGTGCATATAGACACTCGGACAGTACGCTGCCGACTTGCCTACACAATAGACACCTGCAAAACAGGCCCAGTAAAAACCTACGTTAAACTGTTCGCGTTTATGTTTTATTCAATACTGTCTGAAATGCCTAGACGTTGTGACAACAAGTATTATAACAAAATCATCAAAATCAGTACCACCCACAGCGCATGCGCACAGTCCACCACAAACTCCTGCGTTAGCCCAAGTTTGGGCTGTTTGGAGTAAACCACTTGAGACTTGAGACTAAGCCAGACATTGCCAATATCGAGATTTATCCTTAATTTTATTCAAGATATTTCAACATTTTAGGGTAGTTTTTGATCGCCTATGCTACTACTGGCACGGTCTTAATCCTGGCGAGTGACACCGTTCCAGAAGTAGGGCAATAGGGGAGACCGGGAATGTTCAGTTAAAGTCACTTTTTTGTGAAAAGATGCATTATTTCTTACATCATCAGCAAAGAATGTGTAGATCGCAAAGCAAGTGTCACTCGTACATGTTACTGTTATTACATTAATGGGATTATACACACCTGTACATATTACACACAGTGTCCATAACAACGTAGGTGTCTACAACTTCATATATCAACGTTGTTATTTTTAGTTACCAAAAAATAAGATTTAACAAGTTTGCCATCCAAGGCAAAACACACAGATGGCAAGTGGACAAGGAAGCAACTGGCGTATCGAGAGTCCAACAATTTTTCATTAATTCTTTGCATAACCCGCCCTTCTGAGATATTTATCACTTTTGTATGACACATTTACAGTATTGAGTATAAACCATTACGCTAGATATTTATCACTTTTGTATGACACATTTACAGTATTGAGTATAAACCATTACGCTAGACTTCACATGTGAATGAAAGCGTTCACACGTCGTGGTTAAATAAATGTTGTTCTTTCGATCATTGGCAGCACTCGTTGGTTGAGCCATTGGCGCGAGCCGCCCGAGCGTTGGTACAGTTGTAACAACTTGCACCTTTGTATTTGTAACAATTTACTCCAAACACAATTTTTGTTGCTGAACGCATGTGGACGATAAAAAATCATGAATTTCAGTTTAGCTTCTACTTGGCATAACCCCTTATTCTATGTAATATGTATATATATATATATATATATATATATATATATATATATATATATATATATATATATATATATATATATTTGTTTCAAATTTTATTAACAAAATTAAAAAAAAATGGTTGTGTGAGATGATATTATGTGAGCATAGCTAAACAACGTTTAGGTAGCTAAAAAGTTATTTTTGTCCACATCTGGCTAATTTTGCCTTCTTAACTGCCTATTTTTGGACAGTGTGTACGCTGGTGAACTTCCAACCAACTACTGTCGATGATACCTCCATATGTGTGCTATGTTTTCGTAAAACGACTCTGTAACAACGTGCCCATGTATACAACTCGCCCCGGTCTCTCTTACCAGAAGTAGAAAACAGTTTGACGTACCGAGCCTTACTGAGTTCAGATTTGGCACATATGTGCACTAGTTGTCCATTTAGCAATACATATAGGTTACATTTTGATATTGGCCATGTCTGCCTTATAATACACGATTCTCGGTCGTAGGCTATAGTACTTCTGACCCGTGAGAGGTGTACGGGCTTTGGGAATAGACAGCTGACATGAACATAACGACTCTGTTATATACCAACCCCAATACAAATGAGAGGCCTACCTATTGCAGAACCGACGTACTGGTGCTATGTCCCGTGCAGTTGTCACCCGTTTTCGAATGCCCTTCTGGCTGTACCGGTGTAGTACTTAGTAAGTGTATCAATCAGACGGATGTACTCGCGCGGTTCGCGTGCTGCCCTAATATAACCTAGGCCCTACACATCCACCATAACCATACTATGACTTCCGCACGTCCGCTCTGAACTTGTTTACACTTCGGCGTCGTGCGTGGCCCTATTTGACGCCCGTTAACTAGTCCATCTTAAGGCGGAATAAGGCCTAGATATCTGCCGTAAGCTGGGGGGGGGGGGGGGTCGCGGCCGATCAAAGTTTTCAATACGAGATAATTTGTCAATCAATATATTTACCAATGAACGAGTCTCTTAACAATCTGTGTGCGTGCGTGCGTGCGTGCGTGCGTGCGTGCGTGCGTGCGTGCGTGCGTGCGTGCGTGTGACAACAAACGTAATACTTTGATACATATCCAACCCTAGACGCTCATCCTAATGACTGTATACTCTTGACATGTAGATCTCCCAAAAGGCGCCTCTAGTGTCGGTGTATATGCTATGCTATCATGACAATATTCGTGAGTAGTCACGACATGTGTTTTTTGAAGGTACATAAATAAGTACCTTCACTAAGAAAGTCAACTAATAAGTACAACAGTACAATGGAAAGTACAATAGAAAGTCAACCAATAATTTGCAAGGTTCTTGTAATTATCACGCACGAATAATGTGTAGTGAACACCATAATTATTCAATGGAATCTTCATCACCTCTAGATAAATAAAATAAAGCTAAAGATAAATCCGTATACATCATAATTTTTTTGCTTACCCATAAATAAGTAAGTATCAATTTATAAACTAATAACTAGTAGTAAAAAGCAACAACAGAAAACGTCCAATAAACCGTTGTTGTTTCAGTAATAACATGCGATTGATATGACACATTAACGTTTAACTAACGGCATCAGATTATACATGAATTTCATGTCCGCCTCTATCCACGAGAATATATTGTTCCACACATTCGAAACACCCGAGGATTTACCGATATTACTCAAAGTGAAATAGTCCATGGGCCAGACCAGATGTCGGTACCACCTGGAAGGGCAGAACTTCATTGTTGGCAAATTATTTGTTCCACCACTATGAGTAAAACAAAATATGTGATAACCTTTCCATGTGAGTAGCTTTATACGTTTTGTTGCACATAGCGTGTTTTTACATAAAACGCCAACAGGTGCTATGTAAAAAAACGTTTTCATTCATTATTAAGAGAGATGGGGTTTGCAGCATCATGTCGGTCATGACAAATAAACAGGATTTGATATCAGGCTTGTTAACAAATGCATGTCAACGCATCTGAATGCGCGTTCAAATGCTCAACATTCAAATGCGCATTCAAATGCTTTTGCATTTGTTAACAAGCCTGTTTGATCTCAACTTTTTTGTCAGACCAACTTGGGGGGTGGCGAAATCCCCCCCTTTTGGGGGGGTTTATGAGAACAAGTGCATCTCTACATTTCTCAAAGGACAGAAGACAATGTCGAGATTTACGAGCAGATGCCAGTATCAGGAGTGCAGCTAAGAAACAGATGCCAGTATCAGGAGTGCAGCTAAGAAACATATGCCAGTATCAGGAGTGCAGCTAAGAAACAGATGCCAGTACCAGGAGTGCAGCTAAGAAACAAATGGATAGCCGAGTGCTTGCTGTTGTCAGCAGAGACCTCGTAGCTGCTGTGGGTCACTACTACAGGTCATGCTACCGATTATACACCAGAGAGGAAAGGCTGCCAGCCATGTTACAAACGAACAAGATGAGAACGAAGCTCAGTATGAGTCTGCTCTAAATCACTCATACAACGAACTGTTCCTCTTTATCGGGGATGAGCTCTTTGCCAAACCCCAAGTGATAGCGATGGCTGATGTTTCATCTAGGTTGGTTGCGTCTATGAACTCTTTCGGCACTGTCCAGGTGAAGGATTCAACCAAGAAGCACATCCGTCGAAAGCTGGACAGTGAGTTTGGTGGAGCCCTGCACATCTTTCCCGATTCAAAGGGAAACTCCTTCTCTATCCTGACATCCTATCGATGTGCGAACTCGCCAAGGACAACCAGTCCCTGAAAGCCGAATTTCACACGCTGATATCTCTAGTGCTGAAGACGTTGTCGCCAAGGCAGCCCTGCAGATGAGATCAGACATCAAGAACCATGATGTCCCCCAAGCCTGGCCACTGCAGACACAAGACGTAGAGCAGAGTGAAGCCATCGTGCCAAAGTCGGTCAGCCTCTTCCTGTACTATCTCCTGACAGGTACCAAGGATGATACTCATGCATCCAAAATAGTCCAACGGCTTGTAAGCTCGTTTGGTCAAGACATGGTCTATACTATTACCTATTGCAAGACGAAGCCCCAAAGCACATCATTCTGCCATTTGCAATCAAGTCACTGACAGAGCTGATACATACACTCAACCGACTTGGTCACAGTGTATCCTACTACCAGCTCGAAGAGGTTGACACCGCCCTCAGTGTGCAAAAACTCTCACTGTCAGAAGACGATGTTCCCTTTCCAGCAAACATCCATCCTGGAGTATTCACGACATTGTCTTGGGACAACATTAACCGACAGATTCAATGGAATTGCCGTCCAAACCAAGCTGATCGACCCACAGCCATCCGAAGTCCTGCCCTCAGTTGACAAAACGAAGAAGAGAAGTATTAGCACTCCACAACTAATGCTGCCCACGTACAACGTTGGCCAACGAGAGGTGCCACCACAAGCCACAAGTGTATAGGTTGACACCCCAGCTGTGGTTCAGCCTGCCATAGATAAGAACCTCGTCTGGATCATGCCACGCTTGTCAGAACAAGAAGATTAGTCAATCGGTAGCTGGACATGCTTTAACATCCTGACTCGAGATGATGTCACTGTCGCTCCACCATCAATGCTTCCACCACGGAAGTGGCTACTGTCAACAAGGTGCTCAACCAGTCACTGAACATGCTGAATTTGTGCAAGGTGGCTTTTCAGTTCAGCTCGACTCTAGAAACCATTTTGGGCGAATCCCTGTCGACCAGACGATTGAGTTAGCAAAGACACCCAAACGCCGGGTGGAACAAAGGGGTTCAGTTTGAAGCCAGGAGCTGTGAGCAAGTACTAACAGCCGAGTACAGGACCATGTACTTGAGAGAGCTGAGAGACGTGATTGATATAGGCGGTTCAAAGCTGGCTCATCCAGATTTCCAAAGGTCCCGCATCCGGAAAGACGAGGCAGATATCGAGTCCCTGGTTGACCTGATGGAGATCAGTTGCCTGAATCCAAAGTGCCATGAAGAGACTGAACTTGTCAGCCTATCCACTGGTACTGTGGCCCCAGCATATGTTGCCAATGATCTTCTGGGAGCCCATAAAGTAAGAGACGAAACATATCAGATGAAGAAATGCTTACAAAAAAATTCCTCGACAAGATGACAAAGCAAAACTTGAAGACATTCTCCAATGTAAACGCAAAGAAAGCCAGTGGAAGATTAACAGCCAAAGAGGTAGTCTTGAAGGCGGAGATAAATTTATTTGTCCACATGATCCTTGTTGCTCAGAGTAGACAGCTGTACGTTAGACATGTCCTGGCTCACCCACTAGGTCCTTTACCCTGGGCACTCGCAACTGCTGATGGTTTTTTTTGCAGAAGACGAACAAGGCTGCACTCGCTAGAGAGCTGCAGAAAATACCATTGACCCATCAACCTGATGGAATGAGCTTGGTGATGAACGGCAACAACAAGATGTTTGCACAGCTGGCAGAACCTGTCATGTTTCCAGTCCTTCATGATGATTCACAGAGTCACAGGATTGACGTGGTATTCGACGTTTACCGGGAGATGTCAATCAAAAATGCGGAGACATGCAAAAGGACATCAAGCACAGCTATTCCGTACAAGAGCATTGCAGGAGGCCACTGTATCCAGCAAAAGTTCCTGTACAGCTCCTGCAACAAGTCCTACCAGATCAAATTCAATGTCGAACAATGGAAACTGCCGAAGTACAGGGAGAAGCTAAATGACAAGTCACTGTTGGCACCTGTGAGGAGATCTGCTACAAGATGACCAAAGATGACTGGGCGGAAGACACAGAACTGATGTCCACACAAGAAGAAGCAGATGCTGGTGTACTCCTACATGCACTGAACGCTGCAAAGGCCGGGTCAAAGGTAGTCACAGTGACATCCGAAGACACATATGCTCTGCCTTGGTTTCAACAGAGATATCCATTGCTCCACTTGTCAGAAGTGTGGAACAAAAAACCGCACACGGTTCATCGACTTTGGGAAACTGGCAAGTTCAATGGGAGACAGCATCTGCGACGCCCTAATTGGATTACATGCCTTCACAGGCTGTGACACTGTGAGTGCCCTCACATGCCGTGGGAAGTTCCGCACCCTGAAACTGATGAAAAAGGACAGTACATGCCAGGAGACTTTCAGCCAACTTTGTCAGTTCTGGGAAGTCTCTAAACAAAACAGCTGTTTGCCTGCCTTACCTGTATGCGACAACAGCCAGCACTGACGACGTGAATGAACTGCTCTACCAACTCTTCTCTGCCATACGAGGAGAGGTCGAGTCCAGTCAGCTTCCACCATGATTGCCTCCACGTGCATGTTCTTCGTGCCAACTACCAAGCATCAATCTGGAAGCGCTGCCTTCAGACTCAGCCATTTGTGGCAGACCCGAAAGAACGTGGATGGACGACAGATGATGATGGCCAGCTGGTCATCGAGTGGATGCGCACTCCTCCAGCACCAGATGCAGTTTTAGAACTGTTGTCATGCAAGTGCCTGCATACAATCAGGCCGCGCTACCAATTTGTTTTTTTTAAGATGGGTTATTCAAATAGCTGAAAACCACCACCACTCAGCAATGGTTATCATATTAAAATATGTCCCATAGATAAGGACTATTTCAAAAATCATAACTAGATCTTGCCCCCCCCCAGATGGTACCAACAAATGAAATTTCTGGTCTTGGCCCATGAACTAAAAGTGTCCGCCATGATGTTTAATCATATGGGCGTACGTTTCCCCCGAACTTTGGAACACTGCCTTGCACTTCCAGCATATATGCGGGTGACATCCGGTACACTGCATGTGATGACATCCGCCATCTTTTTCTATAGGCATAGCACACGAGGGGCACAGAGCGTGATTTGCAGAGTCTTTGCTGAGCCAAGATTTTATGCCGTCGTAGTCATCTCGGCTCATCGCCTTGTACGTTGCACACGTGACCCCATCGTGATACTGCGTGTGACAGGCAGTGCACAGCAACACCGAACATTCTGAGCACATGAAGCGGACGCCTTCGTCACGCGCCGCCGCACGGTAGACAATCGGGCAGTCGGGCGTGACGCAGTAACGGACCAGTTCGCGGTTCACCTTCACGAAACTCTCGACGGTTGCTCGATGCCAGCGAGTACTCTGGTCACCTGATTTTCCAAGTAGGTTGATCAGGTCCCGCAGAACGATGGGTTCGCCGCAGCCTTCTTGCACACAGGTCACGGGGAACTCAGCATCGCGACACTTGTACTTGAGCAGATCGCCAATGCACTGCCGACAGTAGGCGTGTCCGCAATACTCCAGTCGGTAGGTGTCGAGGTCGTCGACTGGGCAGAAACACAAGGGGCAGTTCGGAGAGTCGGTAGTTGGCTTCGTGGTTGACCCGTCTGTCAGTTGCGCATCATCTTCCCGAAGCTCCTTCTGCAGGGACTCATACGCACCCTCCGTGCCACGGAACATTAGCGCGTGACGTCGTAGCTGCAGCTCGAGGTAGTGCGCCCCCGTGTGGCGTTGCAGCTCTTCCAGCTCGACGCCGTATTTGGCGAGAAGCCGTTTCATCAGTTGGACCGTTTTGCCACGACTAGCGAAGTCACGCAGCAACAATTCCTTGGACAGCAGTGCCTTGTTGTCCTGAACGAATCGGTCAACTAACATCAAGGCTCGTCGCTGCGCCGTCTCTGATCCGTGGACGAGCACGTTCATCACACGGGCGTCGACCATGATCTTTGCGACCGTGTCCGCCTCGATGCGCCGTAGCTCCTGTAGCCCGGCCGGGCCCGTGACGCAGCGGAACTCCTCCGTCGACTCGAACTGGACGGTCTCTGTTCGGATAACGCGTCTGACAGTATCTGCGGCCATCCGAAGTCCAGGGAGGCTATCTGAGTGTATCCAGACTACGACATTCCTGACATCTAGAGGTGATTTCTTGGACACATTCACGAAGTTGCCATCTCGACTACACAACTGAATGACCTGTTCCAGTTCCTCGCAAATGGTGTCAAACACCGGTCTTGCGACGGTCAATGAGGTGCGCAGATCGGGCGTGAAAGCGACCGGCTTGCGGCCCATAGTCACGTGGTCATTCAAAGCGCGCAGCGCAGTTATTCCGACAGCAGCAGTGGTGAAAATAATCCGCGCGTTGTAGTAAAAGTCCTTCTCTTTCGCCGGGATCATTTCGACTCGGTAAGGCCCTCTCCGTACATGTATCTTGATCGCTGCCGACAAGTTGGATTTTAAATGCTCCAGTTCGCTACGGGTGGTAGCGCCAACACTTTCACGCGGGATGACCACACTATGTATTGACAACTCGTTGTCGTCAACCATACGTCTCAGTGCCGTCAAAATGTCCGAGTCATCTACGCCTAGCGGCAAGTTCGTCAGGTACAGCTGCTTGTCGTCCTCCTGGCTGACGCTCACGTCGACAAGCCTTCCAAGAATCAACACCTTTGCGTCGCAGACCCGATTGACATCTTCAGGGTTTTCCATCGTCACAAACGCGTAACCTTTCGGCCGTCGCCGGCACCATTTTGCGAACAACGTGAAGTTAGCAGCGGATCTGGCTGAACCACATACCGGCCTCGCGGAGAACACTCTGCTGTTGTCGTTCACAGCTCGGCGTGCGTGCTGCGGCTGGTCGAACGTGACCTCCCCCCAGCGTCTCGACCTGTCTTTTGCTTTGAACCGGGTGTAATTCACCATGGGGCCGATCCGGTGCAACGTGTCCAAGATATCGGCGTTGCCGGAACCTTCCGTGATGACAACGGTGCGGTACTCATCCGGCATCAGCAGATGAGTGACGGCGCCACCACGGCCGAGCACGACTCTGACGCCACCGCCACCATCACCAAGCGCCACCTCGGACCACTCGGCCGCCAGACAATCCTTCTCGTTGGCGATACTCGCGGCGACGACGGCGGTCGCTGTTTCCTCGAGGTGCGGCATGACGTAGACAACGAGTCGGGATTCACTGAACGACGCGTCCAGCATCAACATTTCTGTCTCGCAGCGACGTCTCGTCTCATTCTCGAGACGCTTCAGATGCTCGAAGCCACGACCCGTCAACGCTCGCATGATGTTGATGCCAACCGGCGGCAGACGACATGCGCGTAGCTGTTGTCGAGCTAGGCCTGCGACGTCTACCCCTGGCAGTCTGCCGTTAGCGATGAATCGTTCGATGAGACCATCGTTGATCGCCGTCACGTTCATCAAGTACGGTCGTGACGTCACCATGACGTTTTCATAGATGATCCAGCGCGGCTGAGCTCCGAGAGACGCGAGTGCAGACGATGGGTGTAGATGGAGAGTTTGCCCATCTTTTCCTCCACCGCCACCAATCGCTACCCAGTACCCCGTTCTTTGGTGTCCACTGAAGAAGCCAAGGTTGTCGGCGTAGCACTCAAGCATGATTTCCTCCAACAGTTGGTCAACGGCATATTTCTTCTCCGCTTCCTCCTTCACGTCGACGTCGAGATCGCGCTTCAGCGTTCGCTTGATCTCATTGACACTGTCTCTCGCCAGTCGCATGAACTTGGCATTGACACTGTTCTCCACACACCACCTGTTCTTGGTCCGTTCTGGCTGTGCAGTCCATTGCTTGTAGAGCGAGACGAATGTCAGTACGTCGCCCGACTCCTCGCAGATGCGGAACTTGTTCCTGTCCGCCGTCTGTTGTTCGCTCTCTCCTACGCCGCGGAAGAACACGTACCCTCCAACTGTCGACAGCGCCGTCGCTACGAGGCCTTCGTAGCCAACGCCGGCGTCGATGGCAAGAAATATCACCTTGCCTAGGCGCGGTTGCATGTTCAGACGTGACAATCTCCAACCAAGTTCGTTAATGCGGCCGTCAGTAGTCGCTCCGAGCGACTCCAAGGCTACGGCGGCCGCTGTCAGGGCAACAGGCGGTGGAGACTCCACATAATCGAAACAGGCCGGGTCTTCGACCCCGATGTCCATCAGTTTGAGTATGGCTTGGCCGAGATGAATCCGTAATATCTCCGGAGTCGACGTTGGCATCATGTTGTCGCAGCATTCAGTGCTGTAGAGTCTGTAGCATGTCCCGGGCGCCGTCCGACCGGCGCGTCCCTTGCGCTGCTCGGCCGAGCTGCGACTGATGAAGCCGAGTTTGAGCGAGCTGACATTCAGTTCCGAGTTATAGCTGCGCTCCTTCGCCAAGCCGGTGTCAACAACGTATCTGATGCCAGGCACAGTGACCGACGTCTCGGCACAGTTGGTGGCAAACACGATCTTCCTGCGTCCGTTGATCTCTGGGTCAAACACCTTCTGCTGCTCATTGGGCGGCAGTCCGCCGTGCAGCGGCAGGGAGACGACGTCGTCGAGCTGTCTCGTCGCCTCACAACCCTTATCAGTGTCGAGTACGGACGGCACAAACACGAGAACGTCTCCGGGCGGTTCGTTGGCGTGGATCTGGATTACTTTCTGAACGGCACGGTCCAGGTAGTCGCCACTGCTCGGCTGGTCGTTCCTTGCCTCATAGTGGACATCGACGGGGTAGGTACGACCGTGAACCTTCAGCACTGGACAACCCCCAAAGTAACGTACGAACAATTCGGGGTCTATTGTTGCCGACGTGATGATCACGTGAAGATTGTCTCTGACGTCTAGACAACGTTTCACCATGCCTAGCAGCAGATCGGTAAAGATGCTTCTCTCGTGAGCCTCGTCTATGATGATACAAGAGTAGGCACTGAGCAGTGGATCTCGCAGACACTCGTTCAGTAGCACGTGATCGGTGACGTAGATCAGCGCCGTGTCGTCGCTCTGTCTCCGCTGCTGCCCGATGTTGTAGCCGACAAGATCGCCGCCTAGTGGCGTGGCTAGTTCATGCGCGACGCGCGTCGCCAGACTGACAGCGGCCACCTTGCGCGGTTGTGTGCAGACGATCTTGCCGCCCGGCGCCGCGACCGCCTCGTACACGTACTGCGTCAGCTGCGTGCTCTTGCCGGAGCCCGTCTCGCCTAGCAAGACGCAGACCGCGTTACCTCGCACTGTCTCGGCCATGTCGGTTCGTCGCGCGTATATCGGCAGCGCCGTCTCGAGCCGTTTACACTCGACGCCTACACGCCGTCGGAGTTGTACCACTGTTTCATTCGACGTCACGTCATGGCTAACGGTTCTGAGCCGAGCCAGCAACTGTCTGCTGCTTACTTCGAACTCACTTTTTTGCGCTTCCAGTTCGTGCATAGTTGCTCCCTGCTCGCCGAACGCATCTCGCAAGGTCGACATCTTCTGTTCGTGTTTGCCCAGTACCTTTTGCATTTTCAACAGGACATTCAGAAGAATGTCCCCAAACTTTGAATGGGCGATGTCTGAAGCAGACACGATTTCGACAAGAGGAGCTGCTTCGACATTCCAGTCGTTGTGTTTAGTCGGCTGTTTCTTTCGGCCTCGTGTGCGTCTTTTAGTATTGTTAATGACGTCAACTGTGTATGTTCTTCTTTCACCGGCAATTGTTTTCCCGTTGCTTGCAGCGTTGTTATGCACATCACGTGCTGATGAAGCTGTTGTTAGGCTGTTGATAGCAGTAAGCTGATTTGCTGCGACATCGGTTGAGCTGATTTTCGTGGCACTCGAGTGATATCTTGATGTGGCGACACGATGGTAATCATTACTTGGTCTCGAATCTGTTCGTGCAGTGTTTGGCGTTCCTGTCGTTGTCAATGTTTTGAGAGGAGGTGTTACAATTGTGACCTCGTCCAGGTTGGTCGAATGCTTCCTGTCCACGGCAAGAACTTTAGGTCTGCACACCTGTTGGTTCGTCGGAAACATGTTCATCAAGCCCATCTCATTTCTATAAGTTTCGCTTCCCATTATGAATGGACGCGTCTGCGGTTGTTCGCGTCTACCACGAGGTTTCACGGTGTGGTGAATGACTACAAACGTAGCATCCTCCTCTTCCTGGTTACGGTGTTTTATTGCCGAAACGCTACACTGCGACATTTTTGCATCTTTTCTCGGGTGTCTTTTTTTGCGGATGCTCTCATTTGAAGACAATTCTGTCGGGTCTTCGAATAAAGGGTTGTGCGGTTTGCCTCCAAACTTTGGCATGGCACCACTGCAGTCACCCAGCTTGTCTGTACCAACAAGTAACTTATTTGCTTGCGCTGGATTTGAACCTCTGTCGGGCTTATATTTAGTGTCTTGTTTCTGAAGTTCCTCGGTATCTGACTGTGGCTTCTGTTTTGATTTCCATGTTTGCTTAGCAATTGACTGTTTTGGTTCTGGGTTTGTTTTCTGTTTGTTGGGACACAATTTAGCTGACGTGTTTTCACAGGCAAACATTGTAGTCTTTTCGAATGTTCTATGTTCCGGATCTGGTTGATCTGTCCTTGTCGGACATCCGTTACCTGTAGTAGTTGTAGCACGTCCTTCTGGTTCCGTGTTTATGCTATGGGATACGCTGGCTCTGCGACCTTCCTGGATCAGGGAATTCATCTGTTCACGCGAATCGGAGCTGTGACTATCGGAGCTGTGACTATCTTTTCTCCGTATGCTGCACGGCCACGGAGTGTACCCAGTGAAGCGGACACCATGCTCTCCAGAACGTAATGGTGCAGGACGCATAGAAGGGACAGCTCTTTCTCTGCAGCGTGCATGTAGTAAACTAGCATCTTCAACGTCTTCAGCTGCACATTTGACGAGCTTCTTATTACTGCTGTTCTCATTCTCTTTAGTCGTCTGGGCTTGGTCGTATCCAGGCTCGTCTTGGCCATAAATTCCCAGAACGACATGATGCCAAAACTGTCGTAGTTCCCTGAAATGCAGATTAATTGCTTTTTGAATGCAGAACGCAATGTAATTCACTTTTATACTTTTAGCAAGCCTTAAAGCAATGTGGTACACATTTCAGACTATTGTATTTACGACACTTTGCATGAACTTGAAATACACTATATCTACACACAAAAATGGAACAGTATCGCCACCCAGACAAGCAACCCACTGGATTATTGAGAATCCATCAATGTTATGTATATTCATGGCCCGCACTTGTCAACAGTTTGCCAATTACACAGTGGATATCTTTAAACATAATCGCATTGCTGGCATGCACACACGTATTTTATAATTTGATCCACTCATTTATCGTTCTCTATAAAAATTCTTGCCTTCTAAGTTATCTCCTTCCTCACATTTAAAGAACATTTTCCATCAACATAGTAATAAACTTTCAATTATTTCTGGTTCTGTCAAACAACATTATTTAAGATTCTTTCGTTTCAATAAACTTTCCCAGCTTTGGGATCGGCTTAGTTATTGACCAATTCCGCGAAAACCTATCACTTGAGGAAAAACACTAAAATGTTATCTTTAAAAAAATCGCAAATAATTGCTATAATATTGTTAGAAATCAGATTACTTTGGTGCCGAGATGTGCTAGCCATCTCGATGTCCATGTCATGTTGTACTTCGAACAAGGAAGATATTTCAGTTGCACAATTTTTGTGTGAAACGTATGAAACCAGAAAACCAATGCTAACTTCTGGTATATCAGAAGGGTTTATATGTATATGTGAGGGATTTATAAAGTAACCTTTCTTCTATCGACAAGAGAGAGAGAGAGAGAGAGAGAGAGAGAGAGAGAGAGAGAGAGAGAGAGAGAGAGAGAGAGAGAGAGAGAGAGAGAGAGAGAGAGAGAGAAATCAAGAAATGTATGGTTACCAAGAGAGAATTATTGAACAATTTATCAAATATCTATAAGTGTAAGGTAAGCCCGGGCGGAATGTTTTCATTGGGAAATTTCCTCTTCGATGAAAGAGAGAATTATCAGGTTTACTTGAGGCACAAAGAAAGAAAATTTACATTTTTTCTTCGGACAGAGAGATAAAAATTGCCAAAAACAGGGGCAAAGTCCCTTACGGGCAATCTTCCCCCACGAATGTTGCATTCATGGTACACATTTTGTGAAGTGTTTCGATCAATACTGTTGACGCCACACGATTTATGATGGTAGCATTGACCGCGCTATTTCTCGACGATTGGTAAAGGTGACGCAGGCGTTCTTTTTGCGAGGGGCTGCGCGGCCCAGATTACATCTTTGCAGGCCACGAAAATAGGAGGGAACGATTTGAATGGCCAGGCTTGCGATCCGGTTAAATTGGCCCAGGATATATTATTGTCAGTTGCCCGGTTTGCAAGATGGCGTCACCCACGTGGCTATTTTGCCAATTGGGTCAACGAGTCGTTCCACGGGATAGATTGGGTCGCACTGTGCGCCTCCCTATTCGTACAAATTACAACGCTTTGGTGGATGAGGTTAATCAGGAAATTAGGCGCCTGGTTGATTTCTTTCCACGCATCCGTTTTTGGAAACATCGTGGCATGCGCCTAAATTGGTGTACTTTATTGCACGATGACGGCGTTCATCTTGGAGCGGCCGGTGAAAATTGTACTATCGCTCAATTCTTTGGGCAATTTATTTGTTCTTAGCGAAGCTGTAAAACCGTGCAATAGTGTGCATTTTTGTGATATTTGGTAAGCGTAACACATTGCATGGTTTCTGTTGTGGGAGAGGCATGCCCCATGTATTTGATAATATAAACCTCATTACACTGTACCTAGGGCTAGGGGGTCCTTTTTGCTGAATTTCAGATCTTAAATATTTATGCGTCGGCATTCTTTCCGTAAAAAAGAAAAAAGTTACCATTGCACACTTGTTTTAATTTACACGACTCGTGTGTATATACATTCTCGTTGACACGTGTTTGTCTGTGGACGATTTCGTTTACAGGGAATATGTGTATCATTTCCTGTCCATAGATACTTTACTTGTAACCAATGGTTGGTGTAAGCATTCAGGTTACCACATGTTGGTCAGTGGGCGAGTTTTTACAGGGAGAGTTTATCTTACCCTAATCCATACTTGTATGCTGATTTTACAGGTTCACAGCTGAAGTGTTTATGCCCTGGGGTTAACATATGTTGGTCTGTAAGCCAGTGTTATGTAGGAAGCGTTTATTCTTTCATGTCCACATTCGTGTGATTATTTTTACAGCTTCACAGCGGATCTTTGGGTCCATTGGCAAGGGCATCCTTCCTTCTTCAGTTATGTGTAACTAAGTTTATCATAATGTTCTGTAATTTGCATCCCTGGCAGGATACATACATGTTTTCATTTGACCATAAGCAATATGTGGGTCATTTTGTATTGTCAAAATGGCCGCCATTGAAAGCCTGAATTTACCAGTATTTCGGAATCTAGGCGACCTATGACGACTTTAGTAGATAAACCTACATTTTCAAGATTAAGGAATATAACTCACAATAAACTTATCTTGATTATTGAAGTATCTAAGCTCTCCACGGAGTGTATGCACCATTTATTTCCGGCATTAACCAAAAAGGCCTGTCACTCAAATATATATACACACGCACGCACGCACGCACGCACGCACGCAGGCGCGCGCGCCTTGTATCCAATTTAGGCCAGCAGAGATTAAGAAGTATTGTTGAGTGTGGGCTGTATATAATACGAGCCTGGGAAATAAAGACGTTTTGCTTATATCGGCGTGCGGTCTAAATACGGCTCAAAGAGTGTCCTAGCTGTAGCTGTAGTGCATAGTTTGTTGGGTTATGTAATTGTTCTCTATTGTATATGTCGTAGACTGTTAGACCGCATATAGTTCTTATTTCGTATTGTAATTATCAATGAGTAATAAAACGTTAGTCTGTAGGCCCACAACAAAAAATTAATGCCTTCATTGACTGCTTCATCAAAACGTTTCGTATACATACATACGTACGTGCATACATACGTACATGCATGCATACATGCATACATACATACATACATACATACATACATACATACATACATACATACATACATATACATATATAATGTACATACATGCATAACCTGCTACTGTCAAGCTGACTCTCACGTGTACGTGCGCATGCGTACATACGTACGTACACGCACGCACGCACGCACGCACGCACGCACGCACGCACACGCGCACACGCGCACACGCGCACACACGCGCACACACGCGCACGCGCACGCGCACGCGCACGCGCACGCGCACGCACACGCACACGCACACGCACACACACACACACACACACACACACACACACACACACACATTAAACATTTTATTCCGTGCCTTTGCAGAATTGAGTAATTTCAGTCACACAACTAAGTCACATGATCATCAAACTACCTGCAGCGGGAAACTGGCGTCCACGAGTTGATGGCTGGAAAGTTGTGAGCTAGAAAACTGATTTTGGTGACTGAAAGTAATCGTTTTAAGTTTTGTTTCGATCAAATTTTAGTACTTATAAGTGGCATTGGTTAGACATTCAGAGTGCTGAGTAAAACCCTTATATCAGAGCTACTGCTTGGATCTAACGTTGTATATATATATATATATATAGATCGTATGAATATCCTTTCATTTATAATTTACTGCTGCACTGCGTATACAAACAAATGAAGGTTTATTATCATAAACCACTGCATCGGTGCTCTGGCCCCCTTCAGATTGCCACGTCCTCCCTCCCATCCTCCCTCCTTCCCCCTCCCTCCCTCCGTCCCCCTCCCCTCCCTCCTCCTCTGTCCCTTGTGTTCCTGTTCAACAGTGTCGTTTCAGTGGGCTTCTCTACTCGGTGGTGCCCGTCTCTATCCGAGCATTGTGGATCCGTTGACCCACTACCATCCTCTTGATATACGATTCAAAGAGCGTAGAATTAACCACAGGACAGGGCTAAGTTACGCCTCTTATATCCAACGCTCTTTTTCTGGGTTGGTCGGGTTGATTGCCCGTAGCACGGGGCTGGTCGTAGTCACTCAGCAGCGCTGCCCCGGCTGACATGCTACTGCAGTTTGTAATCAGTTTTTCTTGCCTAGATCACTTGCCTACCAAATCTAATGAACGTGATCTGCTCAGTACGGTTTGCTCATATAGTTGAGGATTCGAATAGCGCATGTCGGGACGTGTCCACACGCCGATGGACCCTGCATATTGCACCCCCTGGCTGCCCGAATGTGCTTCGATATCCCTAGCACATTCGTCTTAGGCCACAAGGTGCCCAGTATCCGTGGTGTACCACGTGGAGGTTATGCTAGAGTCAGGGGTCATCACACTTCTATGAAACCATACCCTGGAATGAAAAGATTTAGTCACTGTGTACCCCTCCCCGGTTTCGTGGTGAAAGGCGACAACGCGGTGGGACGCCGCGCGAGTGGAGGGTGTGGGAGGGCGATAACCGTCTGGTACAGGGTTCAGTATACAGTTACATTTCCCATTGGTGGCCATATTAACGTTTTGCATGATTATTAGAAAACTTGACCATCAAAAATTCTGAAACTTATTACCTGCCGTTATCATCATTTCATTGACATGCTGATCGAGTTTAGTCAAAATTAGATATTTCTAACTTTTTTTAATGGCTGAACGTGTCATGTCCGTCAATGTTTACCAATTGTTGCATGAATTACTACGCACACGTGCCTTGTGGCGAAAAAATTGCCAACAATCCTTACGCCTATTGAAAACATCTAAAAATCCACAGCTACACTGTCAACAGGTTCTTCCAGCAAACTTGCCAATGACCCCAGATAGACATCATAATGTTTGCGAAAAAAGATTAATTTAACATATTTTAGAGACACACATATATTATGCACTCAGCCAAAAAAATTATTACATCCGTCTATATGTTTGGTTTTTAGACACATTTCAACAGTACCACCCCACTGGACAGCGCATACACAGCATAGCCACTTCAGTGTGTAACAACCTGTAATTCACCTTAACTCTTGAAGGTACACACTTTCTCAGCTAGCATGTATGGATTCCTTACACCATGTTTCAGAAAGCCAAACATATGTTCTGTAAGCACATTGTATTCAGCCAGCTTTTATTTTACAAAGAAAGTTATATTAATTTGTTTACCTCCTTCCCTATTACACCCAGGTAAATATACAGAAGATTCACCTTAAAGTGTGAATTCCTTCAAGGCCAGACTACTCAACTAGTTCTATTACATAATATTATACAACCTAATTAGCAAACTTGCAGTGACAAAGGCACTTGCTTGATAAATCACCTCCAGCGAATCAGTAGACCTTATCAGACAGCATGCTGCTCTGTGCAAGATTTTTCCAAGCCACACGAGGGTGGACTCCTTCAGGAGGTCTCCACAGTAGGCCCATGAGTCTAATTAGCTGAAGTAAAAAACATTGCCTGAGATTTATATAAATGTCCAAACTGAGGCTTTACTAATGCAAACACCCCCCCCCCCGCTATCATACAGATGGTCTGGACTTTCTGACTGATTAGAGGTATGTGATTTCAAATAACAGTTTGTCACGTTCAACTGTAATTTTGCCTGGATTACCGTGCATTGTTACAAAATGGAAGCGACAGTAAATGAGAACAGTGAGAGCAAGTGTACGCCACCTGCTGGTGGGATTACGAATATGCGAGGATTCAAACGTGGCCACCCATTCCTGGAATCACAAATACTGCAACATCAATATGAATGAATATTCAAAAGTGGTGCATGTAACGCCTGGTGGACTGCTAAGCCCTGATTTAGCAGACAGCTACTTTCAGGCAGAAGAGACTGGTTGAGTTTCTGAGATGCATCTGCTAAACATGCAGAAGAATGTGGCAATGTGGAATGAGTGTTTCACAAAGTATGCCAAAAACAAGACATGCACATCTCCACACTTTGAAATACATGACGAAAAACAAGTCGATTTATGCTGGAAAATGTCACTACGTTGTCTCCACTATGAATATCAGTCAGGCATGTACAAATTGTATGCAGAAGTAGGCACTGGCAGATGTAGTCTAAAACCAACTACATCGAACGGGGCACTCCACGCTGGACTTCAGGATTCGACTATTGGAATCACAAAGATACGTCACATTCTAGCTGCAACAAACACACCCCTCCTAGCCGATGTGGATTACAAAGAAATGCAGACAAGGTTGCCACTGTCACTGCCCAGGCAACAATGGATAATTTGAATAAGAAAAGAGAGCAAACAAAAGAAATTAACATTCTGCGTGGTCTGCCAGAGAATGCCCCGATCAACATAAGCATGGATGTCAGGTACAACTCAACAACGGTTAAGAACAGTTACGGAGCCGGGCAGGCTGCGACGCAAGCGATCGGAGCTGCCATAGAGTGGCAGACAGATCAACACCAGATTGTCGGTTTTCATGTAGAGAATAAGCTCTGTAAAGTAGGATCCATGCTTCGCAGTCAAGGTCGCAATGTTACATGCCCTGGTCATGAGCGATGCTCGGCAACTTTACGAGCAGTGTATCCAATCTCGGAGTATGAAAGTAGCAAACAGATAGACCACAGTTTCGCACAAGACAACGTCGCAATCAGATACGTGGCTACTGACGGAGATGCACCAGCTTCTCGTGGGGTACAGGATGCTATGCCGGCAGTCCCCACAGAACGACACAACACATCTTGGTCAACACAATTTAGACATATCATGAGAGTTTCATTCTCCCCCCCCACCCCCGAATATTTTCGGGAGAAACAGCCACCATCAGAGCAGAAAACAAAAGAATGTTTGATGATGATGTGAAGACAAGATGCCAGAAGATCTACACAAATGTGCATACACTGTATTCCAGTGACATTACTACCATCACTAGTAAGATGCCACGGATCATTCAAACTACCATAGACTGCTATGCAGGTTCTTGCAAAAACTGTCGCCGACATGCAGTAGTATACCGAGGCGGATTGCAAAACTATTGGTGGCATAAATCACAACACTTGAAGGCAAGTGGTGTGACACGGTTGAACATGACAGATGCCGATAGGTTAACACTTCAATGATTAATAGAAACGCGTCTCGGAAATGCAGCACTTCAGATGACACGACATAGATTAACCACGGACAAGAATGAATCGATCAACAGATCATTCTCTACATCCCTTCCAAAAAATTTGAAATTCAGCAGAAATGCACAGGGACGAGTGTGTTCCGTAATTAATCGCATCAATTATGGAACTGGAATCTCAAATATGCTACGAAAACTGGAAAATGTACAGTGTCCTATAACAAAGGGTGGCAGGGTTGCTCGGGCGGTGGAGCGCATTCAGCATGACGTGGTCTACCAACGAGTATATTCCAGGCGGCCCTCGGCGCGGCTGCACAGATGACATATAAAGCTAAACAGAATGAGAGATTATTTTGAAGCAAAAAGGAACCGCCGTCAAGTAGACATATACAGAAAGAGTCTGCTTGACCCCAAACCTGCAACCCGAGCAACTGTGGCTAGGGCATCTACCTCAACATCCGCAATAAGAACCACAGCCACAGCTACTAGGCCAGTGATCAAATGAAGGCGGCGACAGCGAAAGTCACATGCAGATCGCCCTGATCACCCATACTCGCTAAGGTCACGGGAATCAGCTGACCACAATTATACCAGCAGAGTGTAGACACACAAGAACGGTGCATGCACACACAACATTCTAATACTGTATCATTCTGCATTTCATGGAGCGTCTACTATCTGCTTACTGGCATCCCTGCGAACACAATCAGAGAGACTTAGACAATCACACATGGCGCCACCTGCTGAAATTCATGAGACCAAATTGATACCAAGACCAGCACACACGAAGCAACATCAGTTATGACGGCGAACTAATGCTGACGCACATCAGTGATTGATATGATGATTTCAAACGGTTCATTCTACATAACTAAAACAAATTTTGGTTTTTTCAATTTTTTGGGGGTATTCTCCGTAACCAAAGAAAATGTTTGAGCCATACACTATTGCCTATTGTTATTTACACAGATATATAGCTTACTTTCACACATCCATAGATATATAGCTTACTTTCACACACAGGCTGTTATGTCATAGATGACTAATATCTAAGCCTGAGTCAACATGTGTGATTCTATGTTGAAGCATATGTAACTGAGCCTATGCGCTGTCACTGCACGACTGTAGCCACGTCTGAATCGGCAATTAATAACTCCGTATTTAACAATTCTTCCTTTTGTGAAGCCTGTCCATAGCACACATTCATTGTTTAGTGACAGGAACACATTTTCAAGCATTTTATCACTATATTTTTGGTAACAACTCTCCTCCATGACTGTTCAATGGCTACCGCATTTCCGTTGTGCCATGTCCATCACCCAGCCACAGTTTAATCGTTTAAATGTGTATAAATGTGTATATTTGTCTTTTCTTTTTTCTGTTCTTTTCAATTTTTAAATTGGTATATAGCATTATGCTAATTGTCTAGTATGTTAATTGTTATGTAGCATAGTTATCATATTATTGCATATATTAACATGAAAGCGTTTAATAAGTATTGTACTTCAGCTTTCTCTATTTCCACAAGAAATGTAATATTGTTGTTGTTGTTGTTGTTGTTGTTGTAAACACATGTACAAATATACCTATGTGGAAATAAACATTCATTCATTCATTTCAATGCATGGCCCAGTAGCGCCACATGGTGGACAAATGACGGTGCCACTTCACGGTGTTGATGCTAGTGCATAAATAAAAAGGCCGAAATAACAAATAAACATCCGGGTATTTAAATACTTCCAAACGAAACCTCTCTGTCAGTGGGACGAAGACATATGTTTACAACTTGCAGATTGTACATGAATATTTATCTGCACCAGCGAGTACAGGTAATTTACCGTTGTCAGCTAGTATTCGTACGTACAGAAAACATGCATATATATATCTACCCGTTAATTAGTGGATATTAATGGGGTGACCAGGGTTGGGTTTCTGACAGCCAAAGCCAAGGCAAAGGTATTTCTGACGGGACCCGTGGACGGGACAATATATGATTGTCAGAAAACTGTTACACTTTCTAGTGTTGGGAATCGGTTGTAATTTCATAATCGATTGCATTTGCCTGCAAGAAATAAAAAATATGACGAACGTAGATAGGCATTGACATTGTCTGAAGAAACGTATGTACATATAGAAATGCATAGTTGCTTTTGAATAACATGCTATAACCTTTTCATAATTAATACATGGTGAAATATGTACAATTAACTGTAATATAATCTAAACACATACAATTATGTTGATGCCCCTAGCCCTGTATGGTTGGACCAACTTATTACCATGCTATTACTCCCTGTAAATAGGTCAAGTGTGAAATGCAGGTAAACTAATTAGGTAATGTAAAATTACATGGTCACATAGTATTCAAGTTGATAAATTGACATTTTCCATCCATTAAAAGTTAAATAGGCCAATTACCTATTAAATAACAACTAAATTAGCCCATTAATCCACATAAATAGGTCAAATGTAAAATGTAGGTCAATTAATTAGGTCATCAAAAATATGGATTTACCAAGTCACATGACATTGAAGTAGATACATTGACAATTTCCATCCCATAAAGGTTTAATAAACCCATTTACTAATTAATTACAACCAAATAATGCCATTACTCCATGTAAATAGGTCAAAGGTTAAATGTAGGTCAACTAATTAGGTCATGTCAAGGTCATATATTATTAACATTAGTTTCTGGGTCATATACCTTTTTATTTCACATCAATATGTTCAATACATTCAAAACTATTGCTATTTTAATATAAATGAAATACAGTCCTCAGCATTCTGGATCACAAGAAATGGAACCAAAATTGTATAGACATCAATGCTAATTTTCAGTGATCAAAAAGTGGAATAACTTCGGAAATAATGTAGATATCAACAAAATTCCAAAAGTGTTATAAACTTCATAGGACACTCTATCCTGTGGAACCATTTAAATGATCATCTGATCGATTTGAATTTTTTTTTTATATACCTAATATATATGTACTTTTTTTACCATGGCATGTGACATGTGTATATCTATATATATATATATATATATATATATATATATATATATATATACTATATGTGTCTGATTAGGCAGTGTTGGTGGGTTGTTTGGTTGTGCTGGCTGTTCTTCCACCTCCCCCACTCCTGTCTGGCGCATACTTCAGGGTGGCGGCAACAGCTGTGTTTACATCAGACTGGGTGCTGCCATTCACTGACTTCATAACACTAGCTGAAAGGGAATGCATATACGTAAGTTGTATTATATGATATTATGTGATATCGTGGTAGTTTCTAGTTGGAAACATAAATCACTGTAGAAGCCTTTCTGGTAAAAAACTAATTAATTAAATTTAGTTAATTTAGTAAATTCAGTTTATACATTGTCTACACAGATGAAAAATACGTTGGTGTCAGTCGTCTGCATGTGCTAAACAAATAACGAACATTAATTACTTCTCACTTAATTTGTTCCTTTAATCTCAAAAATGCCAGTTCCCTACACTATACACCACCACAATGCAACACTGCCTAAATATGACTACCAGGTACTCTAAAATGGCTGAGAGAGCAAGACACAATAGTCAATACCAAGTAGCCATGGCCCACGGAATTGGGCGCTTCCCGAAGTTAGGACATGCAACTGCCAACTATAATAGTATAAATGCAAGTATTGATAATGAATTAAACAACCGATATGCAGCTCAGAACACTAAATGAAGATTTCACAGAATATATACATATATATATATATATATATATATATATATATATATATATATATATATATATATATATATTCAATATATAGATACATTATAATAATTATAATAATATATAATTTTGTTTCTATTCTGGTAAATTACTCGTAACAAATAAACATAGTGACAACTAGTACTGATCGACGAGTACGGAACCTTCGGACTTCACCTAGGCTAAGGCTAAGTCTAAGTCCAAGACAGTTCACGACCTTCGTGTTTGGCGCCTAAAATTACGATGTGCAAAGATCTACTTTCGTATGCTTTGCGAACAAAAATAATTTGCATAATGCTAAAAATCAATGTATTGGATAATAAAAAATACAGCCAAAGATTCACAAAGGTATTTCTATAGATGTACCTTGTGTTGCGGCGCGCCAATCGTTTATAAATTATAACTGTAAAAAGAGGTCTTTGTTGACTTCGAATATGGCGGTATGGGGTAGACTAGCAGTAAAAAGAAATTTAATAATGATAATTGTCAGTGAATATTGTAAACATATGGAGCTTACAATAAGAACATTTTGTAATTGTTTGTTATTTTTTGTGAGAGTAACTATACATGGATCATACGAATTTGAGTTTCTTTTGTGTGTGCGCCGAGCGCTGCCGCGCTGATATCTGCCCTCGGGCCGATAACTGCGTTAAACCTAAATTGGTTGTTTGTTTGAATCAAACAGGCAAAGTTGTGCGATTACAAATCCAGTCAATGGAAACATGCTGTACGTTGCTGTTCAAATAATGTTCGTAGTAACTTTCATCTTTAGTATACCTACTTAAATTCGACGTCTTAACCACGTCAAACTTCGACGTTGTTACGACGAAGGTTGATCGACGTTATAATTATTGACAACGTTATAATTATGCATGTATGTTGTCCACTAATGTGCATTGCGTACCGACCTAAATTCGACGTCGAATCAACGTCAAACTTCGACGTTGTTACGACGGAGGTTAATCGACGTTACATTGACGTTTGTGTATGTTGTCCAGTTACATACGTTGTGTACCGACCTAAATTCGACGTGCTAACTACGTCAAACTTCGGCGTTGTTACAACGGAGGTGGATCGACGTTACATCGATGTGGCGTGTATGTTGTCCACTTACGTATGTTGCTTACCAACCTACATTCGACGTCCAAACAACGTCAAACTTCGCTGTCGGTACGACGGGGGTTGATCGACGTTGCATAGACATTGTGTATATGTTGTCCGACGTCGTGACTTTATTTCAACCTATTTTCGACGTTGAAACAATGTGTGCCTGCTGGGATATATATATATATATTCCACAGAGAACATTGTAGTGTCCAGGTATTCCTACGCCATCTTTCTGCCTGTAAAACCAAAAATATTTCCACACCTGAGACCAGGCTTTGCCACCCAGGTAGTCTTGTATTTCTTGCGTTTCATCCGTCAAACACGCCATATTTCATAACCAATAACTTGCGGAGTCACAGACCTATTCAAGTATTTGTTTCATATTTTCCCCGATAATCGATTGTGGATTTCATAATCGATCATCACATCGCTAAAGCCCAACCAATCGATTATAATCGATCATCGGAACAACCCAGCTAGCACAGTGACAGTCAGCCAACCATATGCCAACCGTTGGCCCAACAGCAGCAACTATTGTTGGCGCAACGTTACTTTGCTCATTGGGCCAACATTGCACCTACATCAACAGCATACATAGTACCAATGTTACCCCAACCATCAGTCAACGTTGCCCCAACCATCAGCCAACGTTGCCCCAACCATCAACCAACGTTGCCCCAACCATCAACCAACGTTGCCCCAACCATCTGCCAACGTTACCCCAACCATATTTCAGTTCAGTGTTCCCAACCTTCAAAAAACGAACACGTTTATAATAAAAATATTCATTTTATTTCAAATATGTTTCACAACGTAAAATTACAATCAGTTTTCACATGAGTATAGTTGAATGTACAAAAATACTGTGTAATATTATTATGTATACATCGATACTGTGATATGCAAACATTCCAATCCATTCTTAGACACCGAGAGTGTAGTCATAATGAGACTTTTTGTAATATCATACTAACAATCATAACAATGCAATGACAGCATAATCCTAATTCAAATACAACCTCAGTTATTGTATATTTGAAAGCTGTACTAATGTATAAACAATTTTATATGATATAGCTTATGCTATAATTACAAATGCTATGCTTTAATATACTAAGACAGACTCATATATGGTTTCAAACTGCAATAAATTTTACACAAAAGAAATACAATAACAACTAACAAATTAAGGCTTCACAATTACTAACCTGTCGCTAGAAGTAGAACACAACATTTTTACAATTATTTCACAGATATAACCTGACTAATATACATAAAGTCCCGTACATTTGTGCATTCAACATAATACCCATGCATGGATACTATGGCATACATGTGAACATTATACTAGTCCCAGTGTAGATAATAATGGTGGTAGGTGAAGATGACACAGCACCAGGATTTACATTCGGCCCTCGGCATAGCAGAAGGCATCCTGCAAAGGTCCTAAGTGATATTGATTTTGCTGACGATATTGTTCTACTGTCTAACACAATCAGCCAAGCCTGGGGCTACTATACAGAGTTAAATCAGCATGTAATTCAGTTGCCTTCTATTTCAACTCACCCAAAAACATACTATGTTGCATTCAGTATTGACAGCCCCCTCATTGAAACCATATCTGATCAGAGACAATGAGATGGAGGTGAAGTGAAGTTTTATTTGTTTAGATGATACATACAGAGTCAAATAACAGTTTGTACATATTTTACATAGTTTTGATGATCCAGGGAGGCCTGCACTAAAACCTGCGAGATCGCTATCGTACAAGCCTCCCTATGACTATGTTCATATGCAGTCAGGGCTGGGTCCAATTATGTAATTGTAATTGATTACAACAAAATCGTTTAATTGTAATTGATTATGGTTTCGAAACTTTGCTGTAAGTGTAATTGTTATATTTTGTATAATTGAAAATTCATTTCAATTACAATCAATTACAGTATGTTTCATATCACAAATTACCTGAATGAATTGTCAATAAAAGTATAATTTAAGTTTCACATGAGTTGAAAATCAAGGCTAATTATAACACCTGCTTATATATTTATATTTAAGTCACAGTATTCGCTGGTACTGGTCCATGGTGCTAGTGGTGGGTAGCCTTATTTTCAATAAGTTGGTAACAGCCAGGAAGCAATAAACAATGCACAGACATTGTCAGACAAAGGCTAAGCTGGTATTCAAACAATATGGAAAGACCTGTAGCCTGATACTGCTTCAGAAAATATCAGCTCAGTGAAACTTTGCAGAGTTAGCAAGCCAAGTACACCCATTATGTTGTGGTGGACTGGAGACAGGTCAGGTGGCAAGGACACTTTATATGGCCTCTCTCCCCATTCCCAACTCACACAAAGCATAGGGCAGACCAATTAAGAATGTCAGCTTAGAGCAGGAGCTACAACCTCAAAGTAAACACATCATACCCTATTATTACTGTTTTCCGAAGAAAAATGTAAGAAATGCACACTGAAAAATGTCTGCAAAACTAGAATGGATGCTTAGAGAAGAACTACAAATAAATATTGTATTATGGCCTGTGGGATTTTGTCCAATTTTCACATTGTTGTATTTTGTCCTGTGGGATTTTTTTTTAAAGGATTGTATGATGATCAATTGTGTCAAAAGCCTTTGACAGATCTAGAAATATTGCCAATGGTAAACCTTTTTTGTCAAGATTTAAGTATATTCTGTCAACTAATTCAGATATTGCCAGTTCAGTAGAATATTCAGCTCTGAAACCATGCTGATTTGGGTAGAGGAGCTTATTAAGAGTGAGATAGTGGAATAATTGAGTATAAACTATTTTTTCAAAGACTAGATATGCACGGCACAAGAGATATTGGTCTGTAGTTGTTGAAATTATGATTATCATCTTTTTTTGTGGACAGGAATAACTTTAGCAATTTTTTAGGGAATTTTCCACTAAGTAGAGATTCATTAATTATACTGGTAATGACAGAAGCTTTCAGTAATATTGAAGAAATGTTGTCCTTTCCCAGACTTCTTTATGACTTTAAGTTATTTATTATATTTTTTGTGTCATTTACACTGACAGGTGTAAATTGGAAGTTAGTATCATTTTGTTCTTTTTTAGATACGATTTGAAGCTTGGTTTCCCATTAGTGTTTAATTTGTTTGCAAGGTGTGGTTCAATATTTATGAAGAAGTTATTGAATTGTGTTGCTATTTCTGTTTTATCTGTTATCTTAGTTTCATTTACATTGAAATATGTTGGAAATTATTTTTGTATTTTGGATTTGTTGATAACGTCAGCTATATTTTCCCATGTTTTCCTGATGTCATTCCTGTATTTACTAAATAGCAGGTTATAACAAGTAGCCTTTGCTTCTCGTTTTAATTTCCTTGCTTCTTTTGCTTTATTTTTCGACTCAGTTGATTTTAGTTTGTTTATATTTGAGTTAGGACTTGTCATGTGTACTTCTAAGTATAGTTTGTCTCGTTTTATTATTTTAGGTAGGAGATCATAAGTCATCCGTTTCGACTTCTTGTGTTTGTATTTATTAAACTTTACATCTTTCAATGGGAAGTGATTGTTCAAGTTTGATAGAACATTTGTTATCGTACGATATGAGTGGATCTGCTGTTTAATTGTGATCAAAGACTTTATGCCAGTTTATATCTTCTAATTCATTTGTAAAGCTATCAATGTTTCTTCCTGTGAATGATCTCATGCTAATTTTATCAGTTACAGTATATGTTTTATTGATATTGAAATTAAGTGCCGCAAATATTGCCATAAGATCAGAGATTTTTGCAGCCAATATGCCACTATCTGCTATGAGCCCAATTTGAATGCCTAACTTATCCAAAACTACTCGTCTGAATTTGGGATAACAGTTTATGAACTTGAAAAAGTTTTGCAGGACAGACACCAATGGAGAAATATCATGAACAAATTTTCACGGAATACGTCCTCTGGACAAATAGACAACATGATAAACTAAACATTAAATTGTACTTGTAAATACACCACAAACACAACTTCCTTAACAATCACAACACATGTACTGTTGGTGTCACCAGGATTGACAAGATTACCAAATTTAGGTCCTACTACAGCAACACTATTGTCATTGCTGCACCATAATTATTGCTGTATGGAAATCTATATGTCACTTTTAACAAACAACAGCTATTGTTTAATTAAGTTTGAAGGGTGATGTAATCAGACCTGGGGGCAATTCTTAATTGAATTAGAATTGATAACAAAATGTTTTAATTGGAACTGAATTGATAAAAATAAAAACAGATTGAATTGGAATTGAAGTCTGCAAAGTACCCTGCTCTCTCGCTGTTACCAGATATAGTAACAGATGGTATAAGATGCAAATACATTTTTTGTAAGCTTGCAGTGATGTGTGTAATATAATATTGACCCCAGGTCTGGATGTGTGTCAGTATTGTACCAGTTCTTCCTCAAACTAAATGTGTTGCAGTTGTAACTGTTCCCTCCTCCTATGTTGCCTCTGATGCCGTCCACCGTCTCGGTGTGCAGGAATCGCAGCCACTGTTTCAGGGTGCACTCAACATCTCTATTGTTTGCATCCCGAGTGCAGACCGGTGTTCCGACGCGCTGCACCTGTTGAGAATGTTAACATATTTGAAATATCTACCTTTTTAAAGGCAAATACAGAGTAAAATGGTGAACAAAACTATGCATCCAACAATAGTGTATTTCTGTTCAATGTGGGGTATATATTACATTTCCGTAGAACAAATAAAATAAGCAAAATGCTATCAAACTAACTAAACTCCATAAATTAAATACATGCTTGAGAATATTTTAAGCACAGACTTATAGAGTCAAATGTAGCTGTTGCTCTTCACCAACACCTCAAACAGAATAACTTCTACAATTCCGCCAGAACTGGATAAAACAGTTGCAAAATTGTCAACAACATCGTTATGAACCCACCTACATTTTGACCTGTATGAAAAAATTTATTTCATAACATCCGTAATAACTAAAAACTACAGAAAAAACAGCTATGTTGAGTGACCACTTCGAAGTCCGTATTATCGCTCGCCCAACAATAAACTCAATTAAAATACAATAACCCGTTTATGGTACTAATCTGTTATGAAATACAACCTTTATGTGACAATTGCTATATTTTACTATAATAAAACATTATCTCAAATTGCTATCTACAAACAACGTTTTCTCTGCTTGGTACATTTAACGGTTTAACGTTATAAAAAATTGCCACCAAATGGGTGACTAAACCGCCAATTCTCTTACATACCACATTTCTGACATTTTTCTCCCACACTGTACCGCTACGTATACGTGGTATCCCCGGTTGGCGAGCCGCTCTTCGGATTACATGATTAATCGTATGTTGGATGTTGTTGGCAAAACGATGGGGAAACATTACCATGCAGATCGCGACGGTGGCGACTATTTGACAACGGAACCCTAACCAATGCCGATTGCTGCTTCGAAAGGAAATCAAATTCTAGGGCTGATTAGGAGAGCTATCATGTATAAGGAGAAACAGCTAATTGTACCCCTGTACAAAGCAATAGTTAGACCACATTTGGAATATTGTATTCAAGCATGGAGGCCATATCGTAAAAAGGACATAGACAAGCTAGAAAGAATACAACGAAGAGCAACTAAAATGATTCCAGAATTGAGAGACCTTAGTTACGAAAGTCGCTTATTACAATGTGGTTTGACAACACTAGAGACCAGGAGACTAAGAGGAGACCAAATAGAAGTGTTTAAAATAGTGAATGGTTATCAGGATGTTGACAGGAATCTTCAAACTTAAAGAAGGCAGTATAACCAGAGGACACAAAGCAGCATTAGTTAAGGAGCAGTGTAGGTTGGACATGAGAAAGTACTCTTTCTCACAGAGGGTGATAAATGAATGGAACAAACTGCCAAATGATTGTGTTAATGCTAGTAGTATGAATATGTTTAAAAATAGAATTGACAGATATTTGATAAGGGGGGGCTACACATAGATGAGAAAATTGTTGGACTCTCGATAAGCCAATGGCTTCCTTGTCCACTTGCCATCTGGAACTTGTTGTTTGGGATGGCAATCTTGTTAAATCTTGTTAAATGAGCATATGCAAGATGCTTCGCTAGGTGTCGCTACAATGTTTTAATAGTTGGTGTAACGTAGGCGTGACGTCGCCACGTTGCCATCTGCCCGCTACAAGTTTCCACCATTGGCCCAATGTTGACATTAGGTCAACATGCAGACCGCGACCGTGGTGAGCTTATTACAATGTTGGCCCAACCAAGCTGTGCTAGCTGGGAATGTACACTACTAGTTTCTAACAGGTTTCTGACGTCAGAAACTGTCAGTATCTAATCTCTGTTATGGATTTATGATTGCTATTGCTCATTACAATCATGACCCACTGAATATATAAATGATATACGTTATTCTTGCATAGAAAGAACAACAAAATCATGAATAATGTTACATTAATCATTACTGTACGTCACTATGTGCACCTTAACAAAGTGTTCGCAAAACTCTTAATACTGGTTTTCTGCTACAACCTATGCACACGCATCACCAGTAATTTCCTTCCAGTTATGCCTGGTTACGCCTTCGTGTTGCTGACGGCATTTCACAAATCCACATAGTATCTGAATTAGGATTGACGACCAATTGATCATTGCAACATTTAACTATTAATAGTGTGCTTTATTGCAATGCAAAAATGTTTATTGATGAACTGTTTTAAATGTTGTTTAACATAATTAAAATACAATAGTTGTAGTTAATAGGCAGTGTTTAATTTCAGAAATACAACGTTGACAATGAGTTTTATGACGAGTATAGCTAAGGAGCCAAAATAAATGTAAAAATTTTTTAAATATATAGTTAAATTATATAAGTTAATATAGTTAAACATGATTGTTTTAGTTAATATGAAGTGTTTATTTTCATAAATATAATAGTGATGACGTATATATGGATGATGTACACGTATATGGCTTAAATGTATAAAAAGTGAAGGATATATAGGGAAATGTATATTTATAATATTTTGAAGGTGTAACTCGTCATAAAACTCATCATGACAAACATGATTGTTTTAGTTAATAGTTAATGCTTATTTTCTTAAATATAATAGTGATGATGTATGTATGGATGATGTATATCATTAATTATTAATGTAATGTAATGTAACTTGTTTATTGAACCCACAAAATGGAAGGTGTATTGAAACATTAGAGACACAACAGACACGTGTATACTTATGGTTGAATAAAATCAAATGAATTTATTGTCCAAATACATAAGTTACATATGAAAACATGCCGGCAACATAACATTGACAATATCATTGATTTCATAGGTAGCAAACTCTTATAAGAGTTGGGGCTCTGGAAAGAGCCATTTGTTTTGTTGCTCTACAAAACTCAAAAATACATTAGGCATACATAATCAATAAAAGTTAATGAATCTGAATTACAGATAGCCAGAAATCCCCACATGCAATGACACAATCCAGTTAAGCAAAAATTGAAGTAACAACAGTTAATGAAACTGAAAACCACACATGCAATTCATTTAACCAAAAATATAAGTAACATTAACTAAATTAATTATTCATTGGAAGAATTGTGCCGTGGGATTAAACTGATAATTAAACTGACTGGTGGCCTAACTGAACTGACTGGTGGCCTAACTGCACTGACTGCTGGCCTAACTAAACCTAAACTGACCACTGGCCTAATTAAACCTAAAACCTAAATTGAGTGCTGGCCTAACTATGCTGATTACTGGCCTAATTAAACTGACTGCTGGCCTAACTACACGGACTGCTGGACTGACTACACTGACTGCTTGCCTAATTAATTTGCTTGCTTGTGTGACTGAGCTATTGCTAATTTTTTTAGTTTTAAGGCCAAAATCTGGGCGTTTTCCGAAGCTACCTCACTTATTATTAATCCACGTTTTTTGTGCATACATCTTTTCCTCCCCCCCAATCTTTCTCTAGCATTATGTGGAATTTTGACCTGGCTGGTATGGATCACCCATATTAAATGCAGGAAATTTCAACTCATAATTACTCATTTGAATAATTATGGTGCCCCCTTCCTTCTGAAACCTGAATTATGAGGATGTATTTTAGGTAATCTACCAGGGAAGACTGTCGGTGCAGCTGGTTTCTGAGGATCATGTAAGAGTTTAAGTAACTCACCCTTCTTAGTATGAAGTTCTTGTAATTTAGTTGCTTGGTGGGACCTTTGTAATAAAGACTTTATACCACTGAAAACATTACCTCGACCACATATTTTACAGATTGAGGGGAGCAGTGCAGACAAACCAGGAGGAATTTTTTATACAGTTGCAAAATGCAATTCCAACAATTTCAAGTGATCATGGCATTTCTTTGTGGTTGCTAACACTGCATGTAAATGCTTACAAAAATAATGCCAGAACAGGCAGGTACAGGGAAACAACATGATGGAAAGTTTTGGCTGCATGTGTGTTCAAATGTTCTAACAAATTTGCACTGGCTGCATTTAGTGCATAGTCATGGTTATTTAGTGCATAGTCATGGTTATTTAGTGCATAGTCATGGTCATTTAGTGCATAGTCATGGTTATTTCCACATTGTTTTTTATCTTCTGAAGTGACAAATGCCCACCCAGGCTGTTCCCAATTTGGAATAAGATTAACTTTTCCTGCCTTAACCAGAATGAGTCCTTTTGCAATACATTTAAGTAATTTACCTTTGGAAGTGTTTACCTGGTTTTGAAATTTGGCTAGTTTAGTTGCACCATGCACTGTCATGTGCATGTCTGGGTATAGAGTTCTATCAATCAAAGTTTGAACATGTAATGCTATAGATTTATTCAAATGATTTGCATTTTCCCCTTGGACAATCAGCCGGAATTAATTTTCTATTATATCATCTGTTAACAAGAGTGGATTTCCCCTATCTTGTTCCAGCACCAAATGCTGTCTCGGCAGTAAACGTTGTTTGCCATGCACTATGAAACCAATACGTATTTAGGTAATCTTGGAAACTATTCTTTGTTTGTGCACTAACAATTGTAATATCATTATATAGATACCTGTAAAATGATTGCACCATACTGGCCCGTACAGTATTATGCCAACTACGCATTACACTTTTACGTGCAGTTAAGATTGGGTTGAAAGTAAAGCTGACTCACTGCTGCTGTTTTTGTATCCCATGCCTTGTCACGTTGCACTACTGGTTTGAATGTAGAACCATTTTGCAATGTTCATGGTCTAAGATGGAAAAAACCACTGTTGTCATAAAAAATGTGTAAATGCTTTTCATGTGCACAGTTTGAGTCATTACAAGTCATATTCGCCATAGTAATTTCTAAGTGCTTTCTGTGTACCTCTGATGTTTCACAATTATTAATAGCTGCCATACCTATCCTGCCCTTATTTGTGGAGTCACAATAAGTTAAAATACTAGTTTTGAAACGTGCTGCATTCAAATTGTGTTTTACATCATACCCACCCAAACATTTTAGATTTTCATCACTTCCAATTATAATATAATAATTCATGTTTAGGTTTATATCACCCTGCTGAAACATGAGAACTGAGTCTTGCAACCCCACTAATGAAATGTAATGCCTTTATTTTTTCGAAATACCTCGTATATTAAAGGTTCTTAGTGGTTTTTATGGTAAATCAACAAATATTCGCTACGTAAAACATTAACTTCCAACAATCACAGAAACCACATGTGTGTGCGGCGAATACATTGGTACGTAAACCGTTTGAGAGTATATAGCGCCATCTGGGCGGTTTATATTATGTAAAACGTTAACTTCCAACAATTGCAGAAATCATGCGCACTGCAACTACTTCGGTACGTAAACCGTTTGAGAGTACGTAGCGCGGTTTATAATAATAATTGTACATAACATCGACTAGGCTGCTTGGTGTGTATATCCCGTCCTGGGGACGGGCATTTTTGCTAAGTATAATAATGTTTTGAAATAGTCTTATCAAAAGTCCTTTGGAGATGGATACAATTCAAGAAATTACATTACAAAATTTAACTTAGCTTTGATAATGCAAGTAGTGATATTTCAGGTTCTTTTTTTATAACCATAGATCTAAAATCCAACCACATGGTAATAATATTGTTTCAACATATTCTAAATTAGAATAAATATAATTATTCCTATTATCTACTTGAACACTAGTGGGGCATGGTGGTGTTGTGGATAGAAGACTAGTAGGGCATGGTGGTGTTGTGGATAGAACACTAGTGGGGCGTGGTGGTGTTGTGGATAGAACACTAATAGGGCGTGGTGGTGTTGTGGATAGAACACTAGTAGGACGTGGTGGTTTTGTGGATAGAACACTAGTAGGGTGTGGTGGTGTTGTGGATAGAACACTAGTGGGACGTGGTGGTGTTGTGGATAGAATACTAGTAGGGCGTGGTGGTGTTGTGGATAGAACACTAGTGGGGCGTGGTGATGTTGTGGATAGAACACTAGTGGGGCGTGGTGATGTTGTGGATAGAACACTAGTAGGACGTGGTGGTGTTGTGGATAGAACACTAGTAGGACGTGGTGGTTTTGTGGATAGAACACTAGTAGGGTGTGGTGGTGTTGTGGATAGAACACTAGTGGGACGTGGTGGTGTTGTGGATAGAACACTAGTAGGGCGTGGTGGTGTTGTGGATAGAACACTAGTGGGGCGTGGTGGTGCTGTGGATAGAACACTAGTGGGGCGTGGTGATGTTGTGGATAGAACATTGGACACGCAATCAAGAGAACCTGGCCTCGAATCCTCTTGTTGCCGTTTCAAACCTTGGGCAACTTCAAGGCTTAGTTCGCTTAGCTGTATAAAAAGAATGATGATTTGGCAATAGACAGTGGTTGATATATACAAACATTCTATGCGCCATAATTGCAGCCTGACTGAAAGCTTCCCAGAAAAGTCGAGGTGGTGTTGTAAAGAACAGGTCACCTGAGAATAACATACACAGTTCTTGGGCCTACGTATTATATCATGTAAAACAAATTTATGCTTAATATAATGACTTGTGTTATGTTATCCAATTACTTTGTGATTGGTTCATTGTCTAATCCAAAAGACAAATCTGATTATGTATGGAAATATGTAATATTTATAGTGTGTTACGTAAAATAGGTAAACGGTTTATATTAGTGGAACAAGGGGTTATGTATGCAAATTTATACCTAAGTTGCATCGTGCACCTTGTCATTTACACCTAAGACATTTCCACTGAATGAAGACATGCCAACTAGGTGAATAAAGAATTGCTGCTGCCAGTTTAGCATAAATTCTGACCCAGGGCCAAGGAGGTAGTGGTATATGATATAATACTGAGTTGCCTCGGAATTGAACGACCTGCAATTTTAATAGACGTCCAAAAGAACAAATGCATGTTAGTTGCATTTTAATCAACTGACAAAAAGCAGTTAAAACAACACGTTGTCGGTGTGTCACAGAAATAGTATCTTCTGTGACACGGTGTCTTCTTTTATAAATAAAATTTTTGCTCTACCTAGTGAGCAGATAAGTCAAATGTGTCCTATGGAACGTATTTTTAGCCACTTTTGGAATTTTGTTTTATTTATTTTGTCCAATTGTGCATACTGTGGAGTTTATGGTGGAAATCTCGATAATTAGCTTATGATGGACTTTAATGAGCATCTTAGTGAAACGCGTTTTGAAAGCACTCATAAAAATTTATGATGGATTCTGTTTTATGATAGGTTTTTCCTTATGAGCTCATTATCTGAGTGAAACGTTCCCCTGGGCTCGCATTCAAATGCAAATATCTTGTTTATGTATTTGTAAATGCATTTAAATTCATTTCAGATGTTTTGTTTTTAATTCATTATTAATGTATGACAGTAGCAAAGTTTTTACTTTATACATACATACATACATACATGCATGCATGCATACATACATACATACATACATACATACATACATACATACATACATACATACATACATATATTGTTTATCATTCATTATTAATATATGACAGTAGCAAAGTTTCTACTTTATACATACATATACAGCTCACTTCATAACACATTTTCATTTGAATTGAAATTATGCACCTAACCTGTTGTTTACATAATTATTTTTATAATATAACCAACTTTCCAGTAAAAAAAATACTGGACTGTGGGTCAAAGAGTAGTCTATAAACTTTGTTGGCATGTTGAAAAAAAATAAACCTCTGACACAAGGGGAATGAAAGTATTTCTTAATACCACAACATGTTCTAATCCTGTGGAAAAAATATGATTAAGTAAAGTTTAACATTTCTTAATTGTTTATTAATTTGTAAAAGTATTACTGTTCAGACGGGATATGTACAATTTGTTTAGTTTTTGTGAAAGAATAGAGTATACAAATACCTGACCAACGTGATGTTTCTCCATTTGCTTCCAGATATATAGATACATTTGGGGTCTTCGTGCAGCTAATGAAATATAAGCAGCAAGTGCAATTAAATAATTTTTTTCCAAAGGTGCTCAGTTTGACCATTCAAAGTGCCATTTTCCCAGTCAGTCGAAGTTCAGCAAAAAAACTTCCTGTACCTGCTGTAGGTTATTATGTTATGTAGAACCCTCAGAACTGGTTTAAATTGTGTTTCAGGAAACTACAACAGTTTGGTAATCATGTCATTCTGGGAGTCGCTAGGGGCTATCGTGGTGAAAACTGCAGAAGCTATCAGTGCAGCAGAAGAGCGTAGAATACAGACGCAGAAGACGGTAGATAATGATAACAGCACTAGAGAGAAAGTTGCTGGATCACTACAGTATCAACAACCACAGGAGAAGAAGAAACGTCGACAGAAAGATCCTGGCCAAAGGACATGCAGTGCAGTTGGAGGTGCACGTGATAACCCCAAGAGTCCTAGCTTTCGTTCTTCTGACCCGCTGAGTTATCCAGTTCAAGAAGACTCCAGAGTCAAAGTATCACATCAGTTAGTTGCAGATAAGCAGTCGCCAAAGGCTTGGGGCGATGCACAACCTAGAAATGCTACTCCAAAACCAGCAAAGAACCTAAATCAAAATGAACGGTACCACCGAAAACAACCTGAAGACACACCAGATCAGCTGGTTGCCAACCAACAGAAACAGAAAGAAAAACAGAGAGAAAACGACCAGACACCAAAACAGCATAAAAAGCAGCATCATAAGGAGAAACCAGAAAAACCAAAACATGTGATTCCACTGGAAATTCAGACAACAAAACAGAAGCAAAAACAAGCAATGCCAGCTGAACGTCAGAAACAAAAACCGAAAGAAAATCAAACAATTCCCGACGAACGTCAGAAACCCAAGAATCGGAAGGAAAAACAGAAAACTAAGCCACCGACTACAGGTTCAAACCCAGCGCTAACAAAGAATGTACCTGTTGGTACGGACGCACTGGACGATTGCGGCGGAGCCAGACCAAAGTTTGGAGGCAAACTGCAAAACAATCCTTTACTTGAGACCCCGATTGGATTGTCGTCGGAGGAAAGCAACCGCAAGAAAAGATACCGCAAACAAACTGCAAAAGGGTCGCACGAAGCCAAAGGTCCCACGACGACCAGACAGTGTTCGACCGATTCGTGGGACGATGTAACAAATTTAACAGCGGCACTGAAGGCGTCGACGATGGGCTGTGACACAGAAGCAGGGATACAGTCAAACGACTGGTGTCAGATGGCGAGTATGGCCCCGGAGCCAAAAACGACATGCACGACAGGCGGTGAGAACAAGAAGAAACGCACACGTGGCCGAAAGAAGCAGTCCACGAAAGACAACGAGGGGAACGTCGAAGCAGACAGCTCTCTTGTCGACGTTGTGTCACCTTCAGTCATCGGTGATTCAGAGTTGGATATCATACTTCAGAATATCCTGCTGAAGAAGCAAAAGGCGTTGGACAAACACGAACAGAAGATGCGAGATGCGTCCGGCGAGCAAGGAGCAACTATGCACGAATACGAAGCGCAGAAGAGTGAGTTCGAAGCAAGCACCAGATTGTTGCTGGCTCGGCTCAGAGCCGTTGGTCATGACGCAACGTCGAATGAAACAGTCATACAACTCAGACGGCGTTTCGGCGTCGAGTGTAAACGGCTCGAGACGGCGCTGCCGATATACGCGCGACGAACCGACATCGTTGAGACGGTGCGAGGTAATGCGGTCTGCGTCGTGCTAGGCGAGACGGGCTCCGGCAAGAGCACGCAGCTGACGCAGTACGTGTACGAGGCGGGCGCGGCGCCGGGCGGCAAGATCGTGTGCACACAACCGCGCAAGGTGGCCGCTGTCAGTCTGGCGACGCGCGTCGCGCATGAACTAGCCACGCCACTAGGCGGCGATCTCGTCGGCTACCGCGTGGGGCTGCAGCGGAGACAGAGCGACGACACGGCGCTGATCTACGTCACCGATCACGTGCTACTGAACGAGTGTCTACGAGATCCACTGCTCACTGCCTACTCTTGTATCATCATAGACGAGGCTCACGAGAGAAGCATCTTTACCGATCTGCTGCTAGGCATGGTGAAACGCTGTCTTGCCGCTAGAGCCGATCTCCGCGTAATCATCACGTCGGCAACAACAGACCCCGAATTGTTCGTACGTTACTTTGGGGGTTGTCCAGTGCTGAAGTTGCAGGGTCCCACCTTCCCCATCGATGTCCACTATGAGACCGGGAGTGACCAGCCGGACAGTGGAGACTACATGGACCGTGCCTTTCAAAAGGTGGTCGAGATCCACGCCAACGAACCGCCCGGAGACGTTCTCGTGTTTGTGCCGTCCGCACTCGACACTGAGAAGGGTTGTGAGGCGACGAGACAGCTCGACGACGTCGTCTCCCTGCCGCTGCATGGCGGACTGCCGCCCAATGAGCAGCAGCAGGTGTTTGACCCGGAGATCAACGGACGCAGGAAGATCGTGTTTGCCAACAACTGTGCCGAGACGTCGCTTGCGGTGCCTGGCATCAAGTACGTTGTCGACACCGGCTTGGCGAAGGAACGCAGCTATGACTCGGAACTGAATGTCAGCTCGCTCAAACTTGTTGTCATCAGTCGCAGTTCGGCCGAGCAACGCAAGGGATGCGCTGGTCGGACGGCGCCCGGAACATGCTACAGACTCTACAGCACTGAATGCTGCGACAACATGATGCCAACGTCGACTCCGGAGATACTGCGGATTCATCTTGACCAGGCCATGCTCAAACTGATGGACATCGGGGTCGATGACCCTGCGTCGTTCCAATACATTGAGTCTCCACCACCAGCGGCCATGAAAGCGGCCGCCGTAGCCTTGGAGTCGCTCGGAGCAACTACTAACGGCCGTATTAACGAACTTGGTTGGCGATTGTCACGTTTGAATGTGCAACCGCGCCTAGGCAAGCTGATACTTCTTGCCATCGCAGCCGGCATCGGCTACGAAGGCATGATTGCAGCAGCACTGTCAACGGGTGGAGGGTATCTGTGTTTCCGCAACATGAGTAACAGCGATACGCATGCTGCAGACAGGAACACGTTCCGCATGTGCGAGGAGTCGGGTGACGTGTTGACATTCGTCTCATTCTACAAGCAGTGGACGGCACAGCCGGAGCGGGCCAAGGATAGGTGGTGTGTCGAGAACAGCGTCAACGACAAGTTCATGCGGCTGGCGAGAGACAGCATAACAGAGATCAAGCGAACGCTGAAGCGAGATATTGACGTCGACGTGAAGGAGGGAGCTAAAATGAAGGATGTCAATCAGATGTTGCCGGCCATCCTGTTGGAGTGCTACGCCGACAAACTCGGCTTCTTCAGTGGAGACCAAAGTACCGGGTACTGGGCAGCGACTGGTGGTAGTGGAGGAGCTGGTGGACAAACTCTCTTTCTGCACCCGTCGTCTGCACTCGCATCGCTCGGGGCTCGGCCGCGCTGGATCATCTATGAAGACGTCGTGGTGACGTTCCGATCGTACGTGACAGACGTGACGTCGATTGACGCCGGTCTCGTCGAACGATTCGTCGCTGACGGCAGACTGCGAGGGGTAGATGTGGCCGCCCTATTTCGACGGCAGCTACGCGCTTGCCCTCTGCCGCCGGTTGGCCTCAGCGTCTTCCGGGCGTTGACCGGCGGCGGATTCAAGCATCTGAGGCGTCTCGAAAAGGAAACGAGACTTCGCTGCGAGACGGATATGTTAACGCTGGAGGCGTCGATCAGTGAATCTCGACTCGTCGTCTACGTCATGCCGCACCTCGAGGTAGCAGCGACCGCCGTCGTCGCCGAGAGCATCGCCAATGAAAAGGGTCGTCTGGCGGCCGAGTGGTCTGATGTGGCGCTTGGTGATGGTGGCGGTGGCGTCAGAGTCGTGCTCGGCCGTGGTGGCGCCGTCACTCATCTGCTGATGCCGGATGAGTACCGCACCGTTGTCATCACGGAAGCTTCCGACGACGCCGATGTCATGCATGCACTGTGTCAGATCGGCCCCATGGTCAATTATACCCGGTTCAAAGCAAAAGACAAGTCGCAAGGCTGGGGGGAAGTCACTTTCGACCAGCCTGAGAACGCTCGCCGAGCCGTGAACGAAAACAGCGGCGTGTTCTCTGCGAGGCCTGTATCTCGCTCTCTCCGCTCCGCTGTTGACTCCGCGTTTATGATTAAAGCGAAATGGTGCCGGCGGGCGGTAAAAGGGCACGCGTACGTGATGATGGAAGACCCCGAAGATATTATTCGAGCCAGCGTCGGTAGTCTTTTAATTCGCGGGAGAAAGGTTGAGGTCAACGTCAACCGAAAGAATGACATGCAGCTTTTCCTCACAGACCTGCCGTTGGATGCTGAGGACTCGGACATTTCGACAGCCCTAAAACTTAGGGTTGACGACAACGATCTGTCAATTACTGGCGTGGTCATCCCGCGCGAAGATGTCGGTGTCACTAGCCCCGGCGAATTGGGCCATTTGAATGGTGTGTTGTCTGCAGCGATCAAGAAGCATGTGTCGACAGGAGGCTACCGGGTCGAAATTAACCCGCCAAAAGAGAAAGACTTTGACTTCAACGCGCGGATTAGTTTCACCAACGCCGCTGACGGAATGACGGCGTTGCGCGCTTTGAATGACCACGTGACTATGAGCAGCAAGCCGATCACTTTCACGCATGATCTGCGTACCTCGTTGACCGTCGCTAGACCGGTGTATGACACCATTCGCGAGGAATTAGAGCGGATCATTCAGTTGTGCAGCCGAGATGGCAACTTCGTGAATGTGTCCAAGAAACCAGTTCCAGATACCAGGAACGTTGTCGTCTGGGTACACTCGGACAGCCTCCCCGGACTTCAGATGGCCGTAGATACCGTCAGACGCGTCATCCGAGCAGAGACCGTCCAGTTCGAGTCGACGGAGGTATTCCGCAGCATCACTGGCCCGGTCGGGCGAGAGGAGCTACGACGCATCGAGGCGGACACTGGCGCAAAGATCATGGTCGACGCCCGTGTGATGAAATTGCTCGTCCACGGATCAGAGACGGCGCAGCGACGAGCCGTGATGTTAGTTGATCGATTTGTCCAGGACAACACGGCACTGCTGTGTAAGGAATTGTTGCTGCGTGACTTCGCTAGTCGGGGCAACACGGTCCAACTGATGAAACGGCTTCTCAACAAATACAGCGTCGACTTGGAAGAGCTGCAACGCCACACGGGGGCGCACTACCTCGAGCTGCGGCTACGACGTCACTCGCTGGAGTTCCGTGGCACGGAGGGTGCATACGAATCCCTACAGAGGGCGCTTCGTGAAGATGATGCGCAATTGACAGAAGGGTCGACCACGAAGCCAACTACCGAATCTCCGAACTGCCCCTTGTGTTTCTGTCCAGTCGACGGCGGCGACACCTATCGACTGGAGTACTGCGGACACGCCTACTGTCGACAGTGCTTTGGCGCGCTGCTCGGGCAAAAGTGTCGCGATGCCGAATTCCCCGTGACATGTGAACAAGAGGACTGTGGCGAACCCATCGTTCTCCGGGATCTGACCAACCTACTCGGACCGTCGGTCGATGCGAAGACTCGCTGGCGTCGAGCGGCCGTCGAGAGTTTCGTGAAGGCGAACCGCAACCAGTACCGTTACTGCGTCACGGCCGATTGCCCTACGATCTACCGTGCGGCGGCGCGTGACGAGGGCGTCTGCTTCCGGTGCTCCCAGTGTTCTGTGTCCATGTGCACTTCCTGTCACGTGCACTATCACGAAGGGGTCACGTGTGCAGCGTACCAGGCGAAGAAGCGCGATGAAAAAGTCGGTCAAAATGTTTGTCTCTGCGAGGACGACCTGAAGACGTGGCTTTGCGATGACCCGACCAACCGTGTTCTCTGCCCCTCGTGCGCAACGCCCTTAGAGAAAACTGCCGGTTACGATCACATGGAGTGTGCCGGATGTCACATGCACATATGCTGGAATTGCAAGGTGACATTCCAGAATTTAAAGGACACGTACGACCATTTATCTCAGTGTCCTGGAGGGTTTGGTCCAGCTGTCCCAATCCCAAAGGCCTAGATTGACGTCGTTGGCCACTGACCCTTCGCTGACACCATTGACATAGCTTGAGTTGGTTTAATAATTGAAATGCAGATCGGTCTTGTTAACATGGCAGTACTATCGTTGTATGTTACAAAGGCTGCTTAACCATATCGTCGTTGTTGGCGAAAAGTCAGCCTCTAAAGAGTGAATAATTTATGTCGTAAACATAATAACTTGAGTAAAATATGAGTACGGCATATATGAGTACGGCATATATGAGTACGGCATATATGAGTACGGCATATATGCAGAAGCAGTGATAGCACAGGTTACAAGCAGGTAGGTGAAATCAGTGGCATGTATTTGCAAGATGTGGCAGTAATGGCCAGGTCAGTGGCTACTGTGTGTCTAGTGGATGTATACATGAACTCTTCCTCCAGCGCTGCTCACTATGGACGATGAGTATTGACTCTGAATGGGGGTGGACCGGAGCTTAATAATGGGGCAACTTCCCTTTGAATGTTGTCAGGGAAGAGGCTTTAACATTAGACTACGTCTAACAGAATCGCTGATAACATAATCAGCTGTTTAGCATAATGAAATAAATTGGCTAGGACGGAACCACTCAAATTGAACAGATAACGGTAAAGTGTGTGGCCGGAAAAGATGTTAGAATTTATATATAGTTACATTACATAACAGTTAAAGGTTTTGATGAATATTACATCTGGGTGTATTGGCATAAGCCATGTAATCGTCTATCATGTGTGTGATTATTACTGTTACTTAGGGTGATCAAAGCAAACATTTAAAATGATCCAAGTGCAAATAAGTTGTTTCGCTCAACTTAATGCTAAGGGAAAGCTTTGGTGAATATTATAACTGGATGTATTGGAGTAAGCCTTGTCATCGTCTATCGTGTGGTTTGTGTTTAATGTGTGTTATTGTCATTGTTGCTTGGGGTGATCAAAAGAAAAGTTGTTTAATGTTCCAAATGCAAATAAGATTTTAGCCAAATTCTATGTGTATCCACATCTGACAAACAAGGGTTGTGACACTCATTGGTTTCACTTATTTCACAAATAATTACATGTTTTAGGCTGGTTTTTAAAAAATAAATTTAACTCTTTGCAAATGAATGAGGACTCTATAAATATAATTCAAATGAACTAACAGTTTAGTACTCCGACAAAACGCCACCAAATTGCATTTGGAACATTAAAACGTATTTTGTCCACCCTGTTACTAGCATAATAAAGTTAAGAGAAAATGTCTGATAAGTTGTACGTGTTAAAACAAACTGAATTTATATGGCCAAGTGGGACAGCACACACTTGGAACACGCACCCAGTGGCATACCTAGGATCTGGCAAAGGGGGAGGCCAAAGGGGAACAAGCTTAGTCACCCGTTAGTTTACCATGCTACCATGTAGTGGCGCATCAGGTTACATTCGGAAAACAGTAAAATGATATCAGAAGTGATGGTTTAGTAACACTACCGTTCTTCTATAATACGTCACATCGTACTTCACTCAGTAAATAATTTATTTTGAAATACGTTATGGAAGAAGCATTCACACACCTTGACAAAATAACACACAGTGAACCTGGAAATAAAGTTATGGACAGGTATAACCATATAAACTACAGTAAAACTACAGTGAATCCTTGAAATGTCTGATTGTCTTCTTGACATTTATTGTCACATTTCTTGCAAACCAGCCACTACAAATGTATTAAAAACGACCACTCCGAAACTTGGAAAGTAAGGGCAATTTAAAAGGAAATCAGTATTCATTGTATGTGTAATCTGTCAATCATTGTATTCATGCATGACTCATTGTCAAGGGATATACTTTCTCTCTGGTTTAATAGACAGCAATTGCTTTCAAATATCAAGACAGTAGCAGACCCGGGGTAATTGCGAAATGATAATCGAAAGCCGATTCATGTATGAGCTGATGTGAAAGAATGAATAAATGGATTAATACGTTTTATTTCGTGCAAAAACCCATATACATACATGTACGTATGCATTAAGAGTATAAGTTAAAGGTATTACAAATAATGATAATTGAGTATATATAAAACGGATGTAAAGTTGCCATTGTACAAACAAACCCATATACATACAAATATGCAATAACAAATAAATAAGTGAAACAATAATTGAGTATATTTATATAAATGGGATGTACATAGGCAATATTTATACAATTGCTGATGCACTTGATAAATAATTTTCTATGGCATATACACGATTTCTAAAACCATATATATTTTTGTGTAGTAGGGCGTGAAAATTATGTATAGTATTATTAACAAACATACTACTAGCAACTGTCCCACCCGTTGTTACCTAGAATCCGTCTATGCATGTTGTTATAGGAAACTAAGTTTCAAATGTGTACCCTTAGTTGGGAACAATACATTGAACAACAATAAGCATGAAATAGGTGCAGTTTAACACCAATAGAACAGCTCTGAAATTTTCGAATGATACTATTAGACGTGACATAAAAGCTACGCAAATGTCTTAACATATCTTCGTCATCCTTCAAATCATTATATATAATTACAATGTAATCAGAATCACTTTGCGTAGAATATTTTTTATTGAATTAACTTACTGGAATCAGCATATTAAAAAAAAATCGCAGTGAAAAGAGACATTTTTAGGGCTAAACAAACCTACGCGTCTTAAACAAACGATTAGGCAGCTCTGCCTGCAGAGACAGAGAGGCGCATACAAGCATTGGAAATTAAATACTTCAGGAGACTCTTCCGCATTTCCTACACCGAATACAAAACGATCGAATGCGTGAGACAGCAAGTGGATTTCCTTGCTGGAAAGCAAGAGCCCTTTCTTGTTGTCAACGGTGAAACGACGAAAGTCCTCCTGGTTTGGCCACGTCACCCGACACAACACCATTTCAAAAAGTATCATGCAATGAACCCTGTGTTCAAGAGAAGACGAGTCCGTCATATAAAAAAAACATGCTGGATAACTTACAGGAATAGACCAAACAGAGCATGTTTGTTGGTAGAAGGAGACGGAGTCGCCTTAAGGAAACTTTATGCTTAAAGTTTTGTTTTCCTTCTTCTGTCAACGATCCCGTTTCACTGCTGTCTCCAACACCCGTCTCCACTTCCGTTTCTCTCCACTCCCCTTCCCCTCCAGCCAAATATCTCTTCACACAAACCACCCACCCAATACATAATATTGATATTGATGCCTTCGACGCTGATATTCATAAAACCAACCTTATCAGAGATCCAAAGGAGCACCTATCCGACGTGTTTGAACAATACTATCATGTACTTAAGGCTTAACTTAATAAACCTCCAAACATGTGTCACAAAAACCACCAGCTCCGTGGATGACGCCTGAAATGTTAAAGTGTAAAACGCGTCGTCGTTATCTTGAACGAGTTTGGAACAAATCATGCTCAACTTTGGATAGGTCACGTTACCAGAGTCACTACTGCAACACACAAACGGCTAAAGTCAAATCGGATTATTATACAAATATGGTCTCAAATAATGCTGAAAGTCCACGTCAGCTATGGAACTGCACTGTATGAGAGGGATATCATAAACGAAAACCATTGACTTTCCCATAATTTATTAATTAGAGAAGATACTAAATAATAATATACATGAAGACAATATATATTTTGTATTCATGTATATTATTATTTAGTATCATATATATATATATATATATATATATATATATATATATATATATATATATATATATATATATATATATATATGTATATATATATATATATATATATATATATATATATACACACACTACTCAAAATAATTAAAGGAATAAATATCGGGGATGACACACCTGTGCACTCTATGTGTGATTAGGGGATTGTCTTAGGTACAAAACAGCTCATGTCTGAATGAACTGAAGCGTGACGACAATGTCTCTAGGTGTGGCTGCGTGTCCACACCCCTATACAAGGAATGGATTTTATGGCACTTTCATTAGCTGGTGTTTACAGATTTTTTCACAAACTGAAAAATATTGTCCACAAATGTTTTTTAATAACAGGTATGCCCCCCCTTGCATTTACACACTCCTGGCACCGACGTGGCATACTCCTGATGATTCGTCTGATGTCATTTTAGGGTATGGCCTGCTATTCCTGAACTAGGGCATTGGTCATGTCCTGTACATTCTCTGGAAGATGTGGCCTTCGTCTAACACGTCTAGAAAGCATGTCCCACAGATGTTCTATTGGGTTCAGGGCAGGAGACCTAGCCGGCCAGTCCATCACAGTGATACCTTCGTCCTCAAGGAAGGTCATGGACACCCGAGCTGTGTGGGGACGTGCATTATCCTGCACTAAGATGAAATCATCCCCAACAGCGCCTGCATACGGTCTGACAATAGGCTTCAGGATATCATTGCGATATCTTACAGCCGTTATACCACCTCTGGCAAACTCAATATATTTAATGTATTGTAGCCTTGTACTTTTTAGCTTCTTTTATTTTGTATGTATAGCTTCTTAGCACTTTTGCTTTATATTTTGCTTTATCATTTCATTTACTCGTAATCTTACTATATATATCACATAGGATTTTGCTTTTGTAAACTTTTATTGTCCAATCGGTCATTTGCTTATCTTCTGTATTTACAATTCATGTGTTTATGTGTATTTTTCTGTAAGCACCAGTGAACGGCGCATTAGCCCCGGATTTGTTGGTGTATAAATAAAGTTATTATTATTGATGCATTACCGACTACATTGTGGAAAGTTGTAGCAAGTAATATTTTTTACTCATTTCACAGTCAGTTTACCTTTTTCTTCCCGTGACGTTTCGACTGCTATCAGCAATCTTCTTCAGACGACTACCGCTAGATGGCGACACGGTAGTCATCCTTATGCAGACGTGTCACTCTGGTGTGTGCCCCCCGCGGCCGCGCTCTGGGTAGCCCTTCAGAAGATCATCGTAGATGTGAGTAGTAGAGAATTAGTTTTCACACCCCCTCGAGCAAGAGCACATATCTATTAATAGCCAATAGGAGATTTACATGAAGATCGCCCCATTATCGCCCAAGAGAGCAGCGTCCAATCAGAGTACAATATTGTTCCGATAAGCGCCCCCTAGCGACTGGAGCTAACCCTAACCGTCTATGTGGTAATCTGTTGTTGTTGTAACTCGATATCCAGTGGACTGCGGACGACTGCTTTGTGTTGCAGGCTGAAGTGGACTGCGAACGGATGTGTTATGTTGCAGGCCGAAAAATTGGTGGAATTTTAGCAGTTCGCAGGAAATAGGCGTGTGGAAATTACGAAGGTTGGTGTATTGTAGCTCGATATTAGAAATACAATGTATGGAGACTTGTAATATTCGTGATGACACGGACTGAATCGATTTCGTTAATACGAGTGTGTGTGAGATTTTAAATAGCGTTGTGTAATTGTTGCTCAATATTTAATGGCTATTACGGACTGAATCGATTGCGTTAGGTTGTAACTCGATACCTAACCGAAACAGCGGAATCTATATATAAATATATAGCGTTAAAATCACAGCGTAGACCGATGCATGTTGTTGACGATGTAACTCGATACTTAACCGAAACAGTGGACTCGTTTTTTTAAGTAAACAACTGCGTTCTGTTGTAGACTGAAGTGGCTGGTTTATCGACGAATTCGAGCCGCGGCCGTTCGAAATAATCGCAATGGAACAGCGGCGTACTGTGGTTGGAGTGTTGCAAGCGGTTGGACTTTGTGTGTATTAAGAACGATCGTGTATAATAAAAAGTATATTGTTGCTATTTGTCGAATGGAATGCGTTATTTACCGAGAACGATAGTACACAACAGACATGTATTAACGATGCAAAACAAATTTAATACAGAAAAGATACATAACGAAGCAACAAATGTTCATTTTAACGAATAATACGTTTGAAGCATGGATCGAGGTAGATTTTAAAATAATTATCATCAGTAATATGTTACAATAATTATCATCAGTAATATGTTATTAATACAGAAAAGATACAAATCAAGAAGTATAGATTTAAAAATAATTATCATGTTCGATTACAGATTCATTTTAAAGAAGCAAGCAACAATAATTATCATCAGTAATATGTTATAATACACAAATCAAGAAGTATAGATTTAAAAATAATTATCATGTTCGATTACAGATTCATTTTAAAGAAGCAGCAAATGTTCATTTTTTATTTATACGTTTAAAGCATGTGACGTGGATCGAGGCGTCGTAAGGAGAAAAACGGGTGTGCGGTTTCGATGTCTAATACGTGTTGGCAAGGTCGTTGGACGAACGGCGGGCGGCGGCGGCGGCGGCGGCGGCGGCGGCGGAGGCAGGTCGAGCAGCTCGGATTCCCAATTCTCCGATTCCGGTGATGTTGGGGGGGTTATTCCGTACGGGGATGTTTTGGCTATCAGTTCCTTCATAACGAAAGGCCAAATCAGGATCGACGACGGGCGTGATGGAGGAGGTGGTTGAGATGGCGCCGATTTCCCGTCGAGAATATCGACCAATTCCATCATGTGTTTACGTAACATTTTATCGACGAGCTCGGTCATGACATTGCTCCATTTGTGAGAGTGATGAATGCAAGGAACAAAAAAGTGAGTTAGAAATGACGATTACAAGGAAACACATTATCGCATAGACTAACTAGTCATCAGCAAGGAAACAAACTAGAACTTACTGTCGATGATATTCTCGCAAGTATACTGCCGTCAGTACTCGCCAGACGATGAACACATCTTGAAAATACTGCACGATGTAGCGCATCGTCAGTGTGGCGATGGCCGTAACGAGTGCTACCATGGTGCACACTATGTGCGTGAGCAACAGGAAGTAACACGACGACGACATTGTTGATGAAGATGACGAGAGCACGATGCGAGAAGTCTTATATAGGGAGAGAGGAAATATTGTTGACAACGGAGAACTCGTCATATCGGAGAGCTGTCAGATAACAGACGCAACAGTCATCCATCAAGCAGACAAAAAACCGAGGTGAACAGTACTCGTAGTACAACGCATATAACGCAGTAAATGTACATTTCAGCGTCATAACACAAGTATGAATCGTCCGATTCACTTTAGAGGCGGTAATAACTATCTGTCTTTATTTTTATGCGTGTAGAATACGCGTGTGGAATAGAGAATTTCACAGCGTTGAAAGCGCTTATCAGTGGAAGAAATGTGTGCATAATAACGACTGGACAACGGCGGAAAAAATGGTAGCCACACGAAGCGGCCTGCAGGCTAAATACCTGAGCAAGAGCATTCGAGAGAAGGATCATTTACGAGAAGAATGGAACAGAAAGAGATATTCCGTGATGTACGCGCTAGTAGCAGTGAAATTCCGTGACCGGTACTTACGGAAACGACTTTTAGACACAGGAAGTAGTGAATTAATGGAATGGGTAAAAAGTAAAGAGGGTTTTTGGAGTGCGTTGACCTACGACGGTCGAGCTGGTCAGAATATGCTCGGTCAGATACTCATGCAAGTAAGAAAGTTCATACGAACGCACCAGACAGTAAAAAGTGGGTCTGATGTAACACCCGGAGACAGGGCGTACGTGCGAGATTGCAACCAGGCACCCGGAGACAGAGCACCGGTCGAAAACATCACGCGCTGTTCAGTGGGCGACGAGGCAAGTAAAACTGTGCAATAACACAGCGAAAACATCACGCGCTGTGTGGGCAGCGAGCCAAGTAAAACTACACAACAGTCGATAGGAGGACTATATAAAGGCGGATATGAAGACAGGAGTATCACAATTGTTCTGATTGACTCTATCCGAACACGAAGATGGACGCCTCGCAACAGACCAATACCGAGATGACTTTGACGAAACTCCAACACGAAGTAAGTGCTGGTCGCTATGTGTTTAAACAACCGTTAGTCATAACGGCATGCGGCGTACAAGATAAATACGTTTTTTACGCAGCGTGTTCGAAATGTCCTAAAGGACTCCGCAATCACGTCTGTCCAGTGCACGGATATCAACGTGAATGCGTGCACAGATTCGTTCTGCGTCTCCTCCTGATAGACAGTAATGGCAGTGAATGTTGGTGTACCTGTTTTGATGAAAACGCGGTCAAAATTCTAGGGTTCACCGCAAACGACTACGTGTCTTTGAAGACAGACGAGGAACGCTACGAGTCGATGTCGATGCTGCGAGGCAGTCAGGTTATGGTCATCATTAGGAAACGCGTGACCAAAGAGTACGTAAACTACAATGTGGCAGAGATTGATGTTGTAACCGTGTGACTTTGTTGACAGGACGACACTGCTGCTGATGCTGCTGCTGCTGCTGGTACATCCAGTGGAGTTGTCGACGAAAAAGCGAAGGTGAGGAAATGGTTAAATGATAATAGTACCAACGATTTATTCTCCTCTTCTTCCTCGACAGACAGTTGTTCAATGATTTTGATAACATATGACGAGGAAGAGAAGAAGGATAAATCCGATGTTATAATCATAAACAGCAGTAGCAGCAGCAGCAGCAGCAGCAGCGGTGAGGACATGACGATGACGCTGCGTCAAATAGATAGGATAGTAGATCGTGGTGAATCTATGGTTAGCGAACAGAAGTTTAACGTAGCTGTAGAGGGCGCTGCTGTCCAGTACGCGTGCGACGAGGTGAGTCGTGTAATGAATTTAAATTCAGACGATGATTACATACCCTCATCCGACACGATCATGCATCTCTTGCGGTGGTTAAGTATAGAAGTGATCACAACGTGTGGGACCATGAAGTGGCGAGAACGTGTGACAGACAAGGTGAGAGATGTGTTAATTGAACGATATATGCAACGTATGAACTAATCTTCTTTTTTTCTGTTCAATAAGGCGTGTAAGAGACCGGCACCGAACGACGACGATGACATCACATGGCTAATGACGGTGAAACGAAAATCGTCAGGTCAGGTGTCACCGGCGTCGACGGAAGTCGTTTTTTACACGGAGGGTTGTCCGCTGACCTGGTCAGACGATGGTGACAGTCCCGAGTCGCCAGACACGGTCATGACATCGGATGAATGCGACGTCGTCTTGGAAGATGTTATGACTCGCAAGATCATAATCGAATGTGAAAGCAGTCATGTCTCTCGAGACGATTACTTATAACATGTGTCAGAACGTTGCTATTACTATAATGTCGTCGAAGTGGCAGAAGGATCTTCGACATGACATTCAACGTATCGAGCCGCATTTGAAATGAACATGTCGTAGTTGAATATAACCAGAACCACATTTGAAATGAACATTTCGTAGTTGAATATATAACCACTGTAGAAATGAGCTCGAACTGCATTTGAAATGAACATTTCGTAGTTGAATATATAATCACTGTAGAAAGGAACATTTCGTAGTTGAATATATCCACTGTAGCTGATTACATTTTTTTTATGTTGTTATATATACATCTATGCGAAAAAGACTTATAATCATCATCAACATTACCTATGTAAGCTAGGGGTCACTGTCGAGATTGTAAAGATTCACAAACCCAACATGCATTATCATCATTAGCCTCTGCCGTATCGATAATCGATCGTAAGCTAGGGGTCACTGTCGAGATCGTAAAGATTCACAAACCCAACATGCTATTATCATTATGTATAAGTCGATTCGTATATGTATGATTACAACATAATAAAAATGAAAAAAGTATGGTGCGTGTTGTCAGTCCTTCGTCCCGTAGTCGTCATCGTAGAAATGAACGGTCCTTCTTTAATGTGCTTTCATAAAGAATCCTTCGAATTATGTTTAACGGATGGGTACGGTCCTGCATAGATAGAGCGGTGCGTCAGTCCTTCATTCCGGTAGTCGTCATCGTAGAAATGAACGTTATTGTGCTTTCATAAAGAATCCTTCGAAATATGTTTAACGAATGGGTACGGTCCTGCATAGATAGAGTGGCGTCCTCTGCGGTGAAGGAACTCGCAGTCCGTTCGATGTCGCCACCGTACGGTCCTGCATAGATAGAGTGGCGCCCTCTACGGTGAAGGAACTCGCAGTCCGATCGATGTCGCCACCGTACGGTCCTGCATAGATAGAGTGGCGCCCTCTACGGTGAAGGAACTCGCAGTCCGTTCGATGTCGCCACCGTACGGTCCTGCATATATAGAGTGGCGCCCTCTACGGTGAAACTCGCAGTCCGTTCGATGTCGCCACCGTAAGGTCCTGCATAGATAGAGTGGCGCCCTCTACGGTGAAGGAACTGGCACCCTCTGTATATCAAATAATGAACGGTCCTTCGAATAATGAACGGTCCTGAATATTCGCCATTGTATATATGCTATAGCGAGAGTTAATGTTTGTCAGTTGTAGACGTGTCAGCAACGACATGAAACGTCATCTATGTCGCCATTGCGGTCTCGCAGTCGATACGTATGCAGAGCTAAAACGTCATGTAGAGAGTCATTCGATACCGTCTGTGAACGAGCATTCTTATTCGATAGCACCATCGCTACCACCTAGCGACCTCGCAAAGAAAACGAAATACTCGTGTAAATGTGATGCGACGTTCGAAAGATGGGACAATCTACAGCATCACGTAAGAACAGCATGTCGTCTTACCACCACATACACGTGTACGAAATGTGGAAAGAATTTCAATAGACGCAACAACCTGACCAGACACAACCTGACCAAACATATCGAACCACCACCACCACCACCACCACCACCACCACCACCGAACAGATCAAACGCGGAAGACACCACACCCCATCACCCGCTAGTTACCGACGAAGACCCACTCGATCCACCCGCTCGACTTCCTTTCGCCGATAACCTGTCGACGGAACTGCTAGATGTCGTTCGAGCGCACTGGCGAACCATACGGACACGCGTGTCGAGAGGACCTCTCCAGTGCAGGTACGATTACAGATTAACCACGCTAGACACGACCGTTCTAGAGACGCCTTTGAAGAAAATGTACCAGGAACAGACCAACGCCTTCAAGATTAACCTCAGTTACGGATTCGTGCTGAGGAACAAGAACACGGGACGATACAAGTACTATCACTCCTCGTGCAATTGCTGTGGACGATACCTGAACGAACCCAGTCTCGTCACCAACAACGAGGATTTTGACGACTTTCTCGAACGCATCCGAGAAACCGACGTCTTGCAGTGGGCCATCAATCAAAGACCGGATTCTGCGTGGGTGTGCGAACTCGTGACCAATGTCACATTTTTCGTCAACCGCATCGTCGATCATTCGATAGGATGTGTAAACATGATCCCTCTTCCAGTCTACATCAAGAAGAACAAAGCCGTCATAGGTCTGGAAACGGAGCCCAAGTATAGCAAGAGGTACACTGACAACCTGTGTCTCTTCCGGTGTCTGGCCCTGCATCGTGGATGTGACGTACGCCGATTGGAACCAGCGGTGAAGACGCTGTACGAGGCTTACAACCAAGACGGTGTACCCATGGAACAATTTGCAGGGGTCACGATGAAAGACCTCTATCGAGTAGAGACGACGTTCCAGACGAACGTGTGCGTGTACAGTCTCGTCAAACCGGACGAGGAGGACGAACGACCAACCGCCGAACTCGTCCGTCGATCGGTCTGTAAATATCCTACCACGCTCTACCTCAACCTTCACGAGACGCATTTCTCCTTCATCCAGGATGTGCGCATGTATTGTCACTCGTACAGATGTCGGAAATGCAACTCGTTGTGGACACACGCATGGAAGTTACGTCAGCACGAGAGCACGTGTACGGGTGGCGTGCGTCGAGTCTTTCCCGGCGGCGTGTACCATTCGACTCCGTCGATATTCGAACGACTGGACGACGAGAACATCCGAGTGGACGAATCGTTGCGGTACTACCCGTACCGAGCCACTTTTGATTTCGAGTGTTGGTTCGACACCGAACAACTTCCGTCTGACAGCGACCAGGTTCACTGGGTTGCGCGTCACGTTCCACTGAGCGTCAGCGTGGCGTCAAACGTACCAGGACACGAACGAGTGAAATGTCTCGTCACGAACGGAGACACCAACAAGTTGGTGATCGACATGATGACCATTCTGATATCGATGAGTGACGCCGCGTACGACAGCATCAAAGACTCGTACGAGAACGTGTTGGAACAACTCGCAGAAGCAATGACGCGATGGGACGAACAAGAGGAGACTATACGAGCAGCCAACAAGAAATCTCGACGTACAAAAAATCCATACAAAAAGCTGATGGAACAACTGTATGGATGGATGCATCAGTTACCCGTCGTCGGGTTCAATTCGGGTCAGTACGATCTCAATGCCGTCAAACAGTTCCTCGTACCTTACTTCCTGACCACTGCAAAGACAAAGGAACAAGAAGAGAGGAAGCGAGAGGAAGAAGAAAAAGAGGAAGATGAAGAGAACGAGGGTGTCGGGTCGTTTTTCTTCATCAAGCGCAACAACACTTTCATGTGTCTTTCGACGGATCAGCTGAAATTCCTAGACATGACCAACTACATAGCCCCCGGGTTCAGTTACGACAAGTATCTGAAAGCGTACGGATGCGAGGTGACGAAAGGTCATTTCCCGTACGAGTACATGGATCGACTGGAGAAGCTCAACGACACCGTTCTACCACCGAAAGAGGCCTTCTTCAGTCGCCTGAAGAACGAAGGTATTTCCGACGAGGATTAGGCCAGTGGTCAGGAGGCCTGGCGCGACAACGACATGACGACCTTGCGAGACTTTCTCGTCTGGTACAACAACAGGGACGTGGTTCCCTTTCTGCAGGCCATCGACAGACAGTTTGACTTCTATCAACAGCGCGGGATAGACATGTTCAAGCAAGGCATCAGTGTACCCGGTCTGACCCTGTTGTACCTGTTCAACGACCTTCCGGAGAAGACCTACTTTACCATCTTCAACGAGAAGAACAAAGATCTGCACGACCTCGTCAAAGATAACATTTGCGGTGGTCCGTCGATAATATTTCACCGCTATCACGAGAAAGGGATCACCACGCTACGTCTGAACGAGTACGGAGAGGCTGCTCGTCCGTGTCGATCGATCGTCGGATACGACGCGAACGCGCTGTATCTGTGGTCGCTCATGCAAGACATGCCTATGGGATGGTACACGCGACGGCGGGTTGAGAAGGACTTCCGTCCCGAATCGGCGCAGCTGTACGGACAGACGGCTGCGGAATGGCTGACGTGGGAATCCGAACGCACGGGACTTTCCATACGACATCAGATCAACGGACGAGAGAAACGGATAGGCAAACATCGGGTGGATGGATGGTGCAGCGAGACGAAGACGGCTTATCAGTTCCACGGGTGCTTCTTCCACGGTTGCCCGTGCACTCGAGAAGAGGTCAATTCCGTCAACGGGAAACCCATGGCACAACTGCTCGACGAGACCCGAAAGACCACCGTCTACCTACGTCACTTCGTCAAGGTCGTCGAGCTGTGGGAATGCGAGTGGAAAGAGATGAGACGAGATCCGGTCGTAAAACGGTGTCTGGACGCTGCATTTCCCCGACGTCGACGACACGTGCGGTGGACGATGACGACGCAACAGATCCTGAGCGATGTGCGCTCTGGAACCGTGTTCGGCATGATCGAGTGCGACATTCGCGTGCCGGAAGAACTGCGCGAGCACTTTGCCGAGATGCAGCCCGTGTTCAAGAACATCCGTCTGGTGCGCGAGGATCTCGGTCCTTTCATGCGTCGATACGCCGAAGCGCACAACATCATGACGACTCCGAGGCGCATGCTCGTGGGCAGTTATTACGGCGATAAGATATTGCTCGCCACGCCTCTGTTGCGATGGTATCTGGACCACGGTCTCGAGGTGCTTGCTGCACGTTTACCAGGTCATCCAGTACGATCCGATTCCGTGTTTCCGGCTGTTCGGCGATGCCGTGTCCAAGGCCCGACGCGAGGGAGATGTCCACCGAGACAGGACCATCATCGCGGATACCATGAAGTTGCTGGGGAACTCGGGCTACGGAAAGACCATCACCAACGTGGACCGACATCGTGACGTCAAATACTGCACGGAGAAGACGGCATCGCGTCTGATCAACGATACACGGTTCCGACAACTCGACATCGTCGTCGACGACGCGTACAAGATAGAGATGAGCAAGAGAACCGTCGCGTACACACTACCCGTACACGTGGGATTCTTCGTTCTGCAGTACGCCAAGATGCGCATGTTGCAGTTCTATTACGACTTCATCGACAGATACGTGGAGCGTCCTCTGTTCCAGTACTGCGAGATGGATACGGACAGCGCCTATTTGGCCTTGGCCGACGAATCCGTCGATGCCCTCGTGACCCCTACACTGCGAGATCATTATTTTCGACATCGTTCCGAATGGCTCCCGTCCGAATGTTGCGACGAGCATCGGGACGAGTACGTGCGCTGTCGACTCGCCGGTCGACCTTGGGTCGGAGACGAGGAGTGCTGCAAGGCTCGCAGAGCGTTCGACAAGAGGACACCGGGTCTGTTCAAGGTAGAGTGGTCAGGTGACGGATTCGTGGGGTTGTGCAGCAAGACGTACTATTGTTTCGGAGCCACCGACAAGTACAGCACCAAAGGTCTGAGCAAACGTCACAACGCCATCGACAAGGATGCGTTCCTGGAGGTGCTCAACAACCGTCGGAGCGGAAGTGGAAAGAACCGCGGGTTCCGGGTGCATAAATCGACCGTGCTGACGTACGTGCAGGAACGAGCGGCTCTCACCTACTTCTATGCCAAACGCGTGGTGCACGAGGACGGACTGAGCACGGGTCCGACGGACATGTAGATAAGGCGACACGGTCCGGTCGTCTGTCATAATCGATCATGGATGCGCGATGGAAACATCCCTTCACGTGCATCGTCGCCGGACCGACGGGATGCGGCAAGAGCACGTTCGTGACGCGTCTGTTGCGTCACGCCTCTGCGATGATCGATCCACCTCCCGAAAAGATCACGTGGTGTTACGGAGAATGGCAAGAGGCTTACGCAACGACGGACTTGACTCACGTGCGGTTCGAGGAAGGGTTACCGACGGCGGATATGTTCGAAGCGACAACGAGGAACCTCATCGTCATAGACGATCTCATGACGGAAACGGACGAGCGGGTCACGACCTTGTTCACTAAAAAAAGTCACCACAGGAACACGTCCGTGCTGTATCTCGTACAGAACCTTTTCCCTAAAAAAGAGAAAAGAGAGTCGCAAAAAGAGAGTCGCACCATCAGTCTTAACACTCACTACATGGTGGTGTTCAAGAATCCACGCGATGCAACGCAGATGTCGCACTTGGCTCGTCAGATGTATCCGAGACGCACGAAATTCACGCTAGACGCTTTTAAAGACGCCACGACGGTTCCGTACGGTTATCTATTGGTCGATCTCAAACAGGACACGCCCGAGGACATGCGTCTGCGCGCGTGCATCTTTCCCGACGACGACGTGCAGTACGTGTACTTACCGAAGGTATAAAAAGATCGAATGCGTGAATCGTCTCTTCATTCGCGCCATGTCTGCTCTGGTGAAGAGACACATCAACATACCCATGGAGTTGGTCGGTAACGCTGCCAGGAGAGCCTACATACAACAGACAGCGACTCCCGCCGCTGCACCGCGACGACGACAACAACGACGATCGTCAAGCTGGTCACCCCTCGAACGTCAAATAGAACATTCCCTACCTACGCCACCTCCCGAATTGATGAATTGGGACGCCTTATAAGGAGATTATATCGTAGTCGTAACGCACTCATGTTGTCGGATCCGCAGGACGAGTACCTTTCCGTCGTCACTTCGATATCGCTTAGCGGACTTACCTTGCTTGGTGACGTTGCAGCCGGAATTCTTATACAAGAGGTGTTATTCAGACTATGGTTTCTTCGTTACTAGACTGTTGTTCAGTCGCTACCGTTGTGGGAGCGATAACGTGCGTCCTACTATACGTCAGCGCACTCCTCGTCGTTCGTCAGTATTCAGGAGTCGTCAACGTCATCGTCAACGCATCGGACCTTCTGTTTTAATGACGTCGAAAAGACTAAAGGCGGTCTACTTCGACCCGAATAGGGTAGGCAGTTATGGCGGAGTCGACGCCTTGCGACGCGTCACGCACGCGCCACGGAAAATAGTCGCGCAGTGGTTGTCGGAACAGGACGCCTACAGCTTACACAAGCCGGCGAGACGGCGTTTCAAGAGACGATGCGTCATCGTGGGCGGTATGAATCAACAGTGGCAGGCCGATCTCGTCGACCTGACGACGTTGAAAGACGACAACGACGGTATGACCTTTCTCCTCACGATAATCGACGTCTTTTCGAAACGAGCCAGATGCATTCCTATGCCGAGCAAGTCCGCTGCGTCATTGGTCGCGGCGCTGCAAATCGCGTTCGCAGACGACCGGCTGCAGACGTTGCAGACGGATCGAGGAATGGAATTTCTGAATAAATCCGTTCAGGCTCTCTTGAGGAAACGCGACGTCCATCACTTCTCCACGCACAACGCAGAGACGAAGGCGAGCATCGTGGAACGGTTCAACAAAACGTTGAAGACTCGCATGTGGCGCTACTTCACGAAAGTTCAGACGTGGCGTTACATCGACGTCCTTCCGGACCTGGTGCGAACGTACAACGACACCCGTCACCGCAGCATCGGTATGGCTCCGTCGCAGGTCAATGCAAGGAATCAAGAAAAGGTGTGGCAACGTCTGTACGGACACGTCGGTAAGGGCGTGCCCAAGTTGAACGTGTCGGATCGCGTGCGCGTCAGCAAGTACAAAGGCACGTTCGAAAAGGGCTACGAGACGAACTGGAGCGAAGAGGTGTTCACCGTACACGAAGTTCATCCCTCCGAGCCGCCCGTGTACCGCCTGCGGGACGATCTCGGCGACGTGCTGGACGGCACCTTCTACGAACCGGAGCTGCAGAAAGTGTCGGTACCGGACGATAAAGTGTACCGCGTCGAATCGGTACTGCAGCGTCGTAAGGTCGGCGGGCGAACGGAGGCTTTGGTGAAATGGTTCGGATATCCGTCCAAATTCAACAGCTGGATCGATGCCAAGGCACTCACTCCTCTATAAAGACTAGCAGCACGTACGGTGGGTCGTCATTATGTCACAAGACACGACACCGCAGACCACCACCGCCGTCATAGAGGAGGAGGAGGAGGATTGTACCGACGCGTCGAACGACAGTACTCCTTGGCATCTGTTCGGCACCGAGTGTCCCAAAGAGGAGATAGTGTTTCTGTGTCAGGTCGTCATCTTGTACACGGTCATCGTGATAAGCATCTACAACCTGACTGCAGGTCACGGCGATTCTAATCTGTGGACGGCTCTGTTGAGTAGTTCGTTGGGTTACCTGCTGCCCAATCCCACGTTGAGACGCAATGGCGACTGATTTCTATATGACGCTGCCTAGCAACGCTTCTATGAAGACGCACCCCGACAACACCTTGACCCATTACATCACGGCCTTGCCTCAACGCATCGATCTTACCGGCGAGTGGGAGTGTGGGTTGGCAGAGTTTCAGTATCCGCACACTTGGTACAACGTCACAGAGAACGATGTCTGGTTATTCCTCAACACGATCGATGCTTCGGACACGTCCCGACGTGCGAAGTTGTCGTGTGGGTATTACGACGATCCGTTAACATTGATGTATCACGTCAACAAGGGACTGTACAATCTGTGGACGGATAAGACACGGGCTCAAATGAGCTATAGTTCCGTCACTCAAAAAATGACGTTACACATGACAGCGAACACCCTGTTCACCATACCGTACCACAGCGCGACGGCGTCCATGTTAGGATTCCGTAGACCCGTAGCCAGCGACCCGGAGGCGGTTACGTCATCCCCCGTCATCGACATCGACTCCGACTCGTCGTACCCCTTCCACGTCGAGGCCGACGATGTGGTGAACTTGACGCAGGGGTTCGACACCCTATACGTCTACACGGACATCGTGGAGTCTCGTATAGTGGGTGACACTCTCGCGCCTCTGTTGCGAGCCCTTCCGATTAGCGGACGTCACGGTGACAGGGTGTCCGCTCGTTTCACTAACGTTCACTACGTGCCTCTGTTGTGCTCGAACTTCAACTCGATCGAGGTGGATATAAGGAACGACATGGGTCGACGCGTGCCATTCGAATACGGCCGAGTGACGGTAACGCTTCATTTTCGTCGACGCAAGACCGGACTGTTCTGATGAATTACAACGATTATTACGCGCGACAGGCTGGCGGTGCGCTGCCCTACTTCGCCGGTGCACAATACCAGCGAGGTCACGGACTGGGCAGTCTGTTCAGCGGTCTGTTGCGCAGCGCCATGCCGCTCATCAAGAGAGGTGCCGTGGCTTTGGGTAAGGGAGCGTTGAAGACCGGCGTTCGCATAGCCGGCGACGTCTTATCAGGCCAGAACATAAAAACGGCTGCCAAACGACGCGTCACCGACGCCGTGCTGAGCGGTCTTCGGGCCCCTCCCGGTAAACGTATAAAACGACCGTCAGCAAAGGCGACGTTCACTGCAGTAAAGAGACACCGCAAAAGACAGACGTCCAAGAAACGAGAGGCCGACATATTCGACAATGGCTTTCGTGCATAGACAGTCGTGCGAGGGAGTCAAGACCGAGCTGGATCTCTTTACCGTACCCCCCACTCAGAACTGTATTACCGACAGTCACGTGGTGGAACATCAACCCATGGCCTCTCTGGACTCTGGAGGACCGATAGAATTCCTCATCCCAGGATCGGGAGACGATTACCTGGATCTCGCCAACACGATGCTACACGTGCAGGTGAAGGTGACGCGAGCCAACGGATACGATCTCGACGCGGCCGAACCCGTGGGACCAGTGAACAACTGGCTGCAGTCGCTGTGGAGTCAGGTCGACCTCTCCCTGAACGGCACGCTCGTGACCGCTTCGTCCAACTCGTACGCGTATCGAGCCTACATAGAGACGCTGCTGAGTTACGGATTGGACGCCAAGTCGACGCAGCTGACGAATCAGCTGTGGTACAAGGACAAGGCTAGTCGCATGAACGCCGTCGAGCTAGTCAACGGACCCGATCCTAACCCCGGGTTCGTGACTCGACGAGAGTACATAACCGGCAGTCGCGTGGTCGACATGATGGGTCGTCTCCACGTGGATATGTTTATGCAGGATAAATTCCTGATCAACGGAGTCGACTCAAGAAGGCCACCCTCAATCCCGCCGTGCAGGTGGGTCACATCAAGGCTCTCGAGAAGAACGCGGTCAAGTATCCGTTACGACCCGTCAACTGCAAGGTGTACTCCATTCCCGCGGGAGCTCTGTCGCACACGCACGAGAACCTGTTCCTCGGTACCCTGCCGAAACGTCTCGTACTGTGCTGCATCGACAACGACGCGTACAACGGCACGTACGATAAAAACCCGTTTCACGCCAAGAACAACGCCATAAGCTTCCACTCGGTATACGTGGACGGACGTCAGATACCCGCCAAACCCTTCCAGCCCAACTTCGCAGAAAACCTCTTCGCCAGGAGCTACGCGAGCCTGTTCACCTCGACCGGCAAGATCTGGCAGGACGAGGGGAACGGTCTGACTCGCGACGACTACCGAGACGGCTACACCTTCTTCTGTTTCGATCTGACCCCCGACCAGTGCGACGGTCCCTGCTTCCATCTGGTGCAAAAGGGCAACCTGCGCATAGAATTTCATTTCCGAGAAGCGCTTCGGACCACCGTGAACGTCGTCGCCTACGCCGAATTCGAGTCCGTGCTATAAATCGACAAGAACCGCAACGTCATCTACGACTACTGAGATGGACACCCTGCAGATCGCCCGACTACTGGCGATGGATCCGAACACCGCGTCCGTCTTTGGCGGCGTCGTACCCAAAGACGGACTGCCTAAAAAAATAGACGCTTTGCCGATCGCCTTCGTGTGCAACACCGACGACGGCGACGAACCGGGCGAACATTGGATAGCGCTGTACCTGTCCTCCGACGGGCGCGGCGAATACTTCTGTTCGTACGGTCTGCCGCCTCGTCACGCGACGTTCCGCACCTTCTTGAACAAACACTGTTCCGAGTGGACTCATAATAGCAAGAGACTTCAGAGTCCTCTGTCTAACGTTTGTGGACAATATTGCGTAGCTTATATAATGCTTCGTTGTAAAGGTTCTCCTATGAGAACTTTCGTAAACGCTTTCCACACCGATCTGGTCGCTAACGATTGTCGCGTGTTCGATTGGATTAAGCTACTGAAAAAGGGTATACCGTACTATCGCATATCGTACATAAACTGATTGTCGCGTGTTCGATTGGATTAAGCTACTGAAAAAGGGTATACCATATCGTACATAAACTGAGCCTCTGGCGAGGTGGTCGCACCACCCGTAAGCTCGCCCTCGAACCTCTGGCGCGGTGGAGACACCCGTAAGTTCGCGACCTCTGGTGCGATGGTCAACATTCGCAAGTCGCATCATCGTCATCATCATCATCATCATACCCCGTTGCTTTGTTGTATTCATTCGAACACGCTTGTACTCTTTGTTGTATTACGATCGCCTCGTTTGTACTGCTGCCGCTTTGTTTTATTCAATAAAATACGTGTGCACCGTACGCTTTTGTTCGTCTCCTTACTAGGTTAATGACCACTGTAGCCTACAACACAACGCACCGTCTACTGATAAAAAAAAATGAGTCCGTTAGGTGTCCCCGCCCGTCAGTCCGTCAACCCGCCCGTCAGCCGAGATTAGGTCACGCTACGGTCGCTAGGAGGCGCTGCGTACGTGGGTGAAGGACCGTAGATCGGAACAACAACAACAACAACAACAAATATTAATATTTAATTCAGTCGCCAGGGGGCGCTCTAGACGGTTAGCGTTAGCTCCAGTCGCTAGGGGGCGCTTATCGGAACAATATTGTACTCCGATTGGACGCTGCTCTCTTGGGCGATAATGGGGCGATCTTCGTGTAAATTTCCTATTGGCTATTAATAGATATGTGCTCTTGCTCGAGGGGGTGTGAAAACTAATTCTCTACTACTGATGTGTGAGAGTCGGTATCGGCCCTCATCTCGAGTAAGTACAACAATGTGCAACACTGCACTCACAAAATATGGCAAAAAGGAACGGAAAATCACTGACAGGTACGAAGCAAACATCACTGTCATGGAACCTGTCACCGACGCCAAGCGCTATGCTCTTGTCAACTTTAAGAGAGACCCAAGTAAAAAGAAACTGAATACACTAAGAGCTGGTAGGAACAAAGTCAAACAGACTGCTCAGCGTTGCGCCAACAACTACTGGTTACAACTCTGCCAGAGCATCAAACTGTCCTCCAACACAGGGAACATTAGGGGCACGTATGCTGGAATAAAGAAGGCAACAGGTCCATCCATAAAGAACACTGCTCCACTGAAAACAAAGACAATGGAGGTCATCACAGACTGCAATAAACAAATGGAGAAATGTGTGTAGCACTACCTCCATTACCACGAACTCTACTCCAGAGAAAATACTGTCACAAAGGAGGCACTAGACACCATTACGAGCTTGCCCGTTATGGAAGAACTAGATAATAAACCCACAGTGGAAGAGCTCAGCAAAGCTATCGACTCACTTGCCAATGGAAAAGCCCCTGGAAATGACGCCATACCACCTGAAGTTATCAAGTACGGGAAATATGCTCTACTGCTGCGCCTGCATGAACGTCTCTCTGCTGGAAAGAAGGAGTGGTTCCCCAGGACGTGCGCGATGCGAAGATAGTGACCTTGTACAAAACAAAGGTGATCGCACCGATTACAATAACTACCGCGGTATCTCCTTGTTGAGTGTCGTGGGAAAAGCTTTTGCCCGCGTTGCCCAGGTCAGACTGCAGATCTTAGCTAAACACATATATCCGGAATCTCAATGTGGCTTCAGAACTGGGAGATCCACAATAGACATAATTTTCTCTGTCCGACAACGGCAAGAGAAATGTCGTGAACAAAGAAGACCACTGTACATCGCTTTCATTGACCTCACTAAAGCGTCTGACCTTATTAGCAGAAGTAGACTATTCAAGCTGCTGGGGAAAATTGGCTGCCCTCCAAAACTGCTCAGTGTGATTTTCTCCTTTCATGACAACATGAAGGGCACAATCAACTATGACGGGTCTACATGCGAACCCTTTGAGATCCACAGTGGAGTAAAACAAGGATGTGTCCTGGCACAAACACTCTTTGGCATATTCTTCTCCCTGGTGCTGTCATATGCCTTTGGTCCATCCACAAAGGGTGTCTACTTACACACCAGAACAGATGGAGAGCTGCTTAATGTCACCTGCTTGAGAGCCAAGACAAAGGTGCGCCGAGTCGCCATTAGAAAAATGCTTTTCGCTGATGATGCCGCGCTAGCAACTCACACCCGAGGAAGATCTCCAGCAACTAATGGATAGACTCTCCCACGCCTGCAAAGAATTTAAACTTACCATCCGCATCAAAAAGACAAATGTCATGGGACAGGACGTTGTTATGCCGCCATCAATCAACATCGACAACGTGACATTGGAGGTTGTTGATAGCTTCAGGTACCTAGGCTCCACAATCACCAGTAATTTGTCACTAGAAGCTGAAATTAACATACGTATAGCAAAAGCTGCAGCCATCGTGTCCAAACTGAACAGGAGAGTGTGGAGCAATAACAATCGGACAGAAAAGACGAAACTACATGTGTACCAGGCATGTGTACCAGGCATATACTGCTCTACAGTAGTGACGCCTGAACAACGTATGACAAGAGAAGAAACTGAACAGTTTTCACCATTGCTGCCTCAGACGTATCCTCGGCATCTCCTGGCAGGACAGGGTCACGAACAGAGAGGTTCTGGAGCGTGCTCACTCCTCCAGCATTTACACGCTGTTAAGCCAGAGACGTCTGCGATGGTTCAGCCATGTCCATCGGATGGCTGACGGTCGTATACCGAAAGATATCTTGTATGGCGAACTTTTCACTGGGACGCGGTCTATTGGCCATCGATATCTCCGCTACAAAGACACCTACAAGCGCGACTTGAATATGGCAGACATAGACACGAACAGCTGGGAGACAGCCGCTGATGATCGAGGTCATTGGAAGCTGATTGTTCGGAATGGCATAAGAAAAGCAGAACATAAAAGTTCTACGCAACTGGCTGAGAAGAGGGACCAGCGAAAACAGAGGTCTACAAAACCTGTACCATCTCAGCCGATCTTGAAACTTTAACGTGTTTACTCTAGAAAACTACTTGCATTTTACCACAAGTATACCTGTACGTAGTATCAGAGGTAAGAATACGAATATATCTGAGCAAAAGCATGGCAATGCGTTATAACTGTATAACGCGTGGTAGTGTTTGCATATTGCGTCATTAAAAAAATAATAAGAACCTAATATGTTTTCCTTCTGTCGTGTTACAACCTATCAGTGTTAAGTAACAGGAAAAACAATCCTGGTTGTGTAAAAAGGTTTAGTATTTCCTATTTTCATGTTTGTTTGACGAAACGTTGTGAGGAACGCATAGCTATTTTGGGACATGCTCACGGAGGTTATTTGCATACGGCTAACAAACGTGGTTGCATTCGCATATTCATGCAATAAAGATAATGTTTACAGAGACAAATGTATTTACTTCATAATTTCATGACCCTTTACTTGGAAATGTGTAACAATTTTTTTTGACAAATTTTTATTTGTCTTTGTTACGTGCGTGAAGTGTGTCTGTCAAAACAATATTTATCAGATCTCAATATCAATATTCATAGTAAAATATAGCAGGACGTCAACATTATCTTGTCTCTGACAAGTATAAATACCGACAGTAAATCAATGCTGCAAACTGTCTGTCAATTATGACGCACGTTACACTGCGTGGTTTTCCCCAGAAAAATAGCCACAAAAGTGATGACGCGGCAAGAGTACACATATTCGTGTATTACGTTTGCTTTGCCGACGCCATATTTGAGTGCTTGCAACGTACGTAGATGTATCACATCTAAAACATGTGTCAGTGAAAGTTTATGCAGTTGTTATAACCTAACGCACGTTCGTCTTTGATGATATAAAAGTGATACTATATGGAATACTTTGTAACAAATGTATCCGTTGTCCATACAAAGAGTTACAATGATTTATAAGTGACGAATGTGTGCGGCTATATTCGTGAGAATTTGACAGATTTTATGGCAATTATGCACGTGCGTTATAAATTGACAGACACTGTTAACATTCGTCGATGGGTTGACGGACATATTTATTGTCCTTTGTTTCATTTAAACTGCGCTGTGTGTCCGTACAAGCATTTGCTAAAATAAATAAAGTCTGCATTAGTATTGCACATTGTGTTTGTTTATTTTCTTTATATATATACATTGTCTGTCAAATATAACGTACGTGCGTTTAGCTTAATAAGCAAACAGGACAGCTCAAAACATCCATATCATAGATAATTATGTCCACTAGCCAGTTAAAGTGCTGGATAGCATCCTAATTTATTTAAAGCATGAAAATAATCATGTAAAGTTACATTTTCAGTTATTACTACAATTGTTCTTGCTGTAGCACTTGATATGGGTAACGGCGAGTGTCATATAAATAGTGTAATGTTGTCGAGTACTTCATCTTACACTGTAAATTTATGCATTTTTTTCAATAACAATTGATCAGGTTTGTTGAAAACATACTTTTCTTTCATTTTTGTCCGTCAAAAATAACGCACGGTAACACTTTTTTTTTTTCAAAAAAAAAAAAAGGTAAAGGTCACGTGATTGTATCAGACTTAGTGAATCCTAAACATGTTATCCTAGCTTACAGAAAACATCAGTTTCAAAAGGAAATACAAAAAAAAAAATTTTGGTGCATGTGTCCATGATTTGTAACACCTTACCATGCTTTTGCTCATCTATAGAATATAGATTCAATATTTGTTCATCTGTAATCCAAAAAATTCTGAACAAAACAAAAAAAATTGTTTGCACCAATTACCATTATCAATGCATATAATGTATCATTTCAACAACAGCACAAAATCAGTACCTTAGTTCTACATGAATTTATTATAACTGGCATTAGCTGCATTACATGTTTATATGACGAGAACAGATTTATACTACATAATGTGTTTCCTTTTGTATTATGGCGCAAGATCAACAAACAGTATTTGTGAATACAGTTCTGAGTTACGCAGCAGAATTATAAAAAAATCTACTAAATTGTAGTAATGGAATACAAATTTCTTCAGACGATTTACAAAAAAAAAGTTTCAACAAAATTTACATCAACAAAACATTGATTTTACCTTTGAAATGAAAAATCATTTAATGCCAATAATTTTAATTACTGGAAATTGTATTATAAATGCGTTATAAAACTATTAATTCCTCCAGCCATTGTACTGACTTGAATACTCTACATCCATTAGGTGTCATGTTGCACATGAGACTGTGATAATATGAACAGTACAGTTGTACAACATGTTACTCTGACCAATAATTAAAATGATCTTATCATCTTAGGCTTCACAATATAGCTGCAACAGTTTTGTTTCATTTTTAAACAGGGTAATGCATGCATATATGTGATGCTTTAATTACATGAAAGCTTGTCTACCACGAAAACCTGAATTACCACATAACGAAGTATTATAAACATTGAATAATTGAATACTTATTGCAGTTCCTGTATGCTGGTTCTGACTAGGAAATGATGTGCTTGTACAATGGCAAGTGTGAAGATCAAACAGTTGACCAGGTTGAAATGAGGAATTAACACCAGACAAACTTCCACACACTCCAGTATTTAATTGTGTGTGACCAAATGTCAAACAGCTGTAATATTGAAACTTTAGTTAATTAACGAAACTTTGCGAATCAATGAAAAAACTGTGACATCAATATATATATATGACAAAATATGCTGTTATCATACCACTAATTTGGCTAAGCACCCATTATAATAAATAATTACCAACACATGACTGAAGAAATCCACAAGTCGCTGTATTGTAAAACATTAACAACATGTTTAATGCAACTGAAATTATAATCATTAACAAAACTGAACAAATGCCAAACCGGTGTGTTTAGTCTACCTGATAATGTGACATGTACCTTAGTCTTCATATGAATTACATCACAGTTATATTACAAAAATTACTATGTAATAATTACTTATTCCAGTTAAACTAAACTGTTATTAAATATGGCATGTTACATTTAGTCAATTGCTCTAAAATCAAAAACATGAATTAGATGTAATTATCGGTAAGATCGTGAATTATTGATCCCGCTGAACCAGTAGTGTTAGTATCCACAAGATGTGATGAGTATCACTGTAATACTCCTGGGCTTGAACTTGATCTCTGTTGCCACATCAACAAATCAGATGCAGTGCTATGAATTCTTTCAGTCACCTGGGCAAGATTTCAGTTCTTCTTTGATTTTTTAATTGCAAATGCACAGAATATCTTTTGTCTGTTTGATTCTACTTGTCCATATATACACACAAGACTTGAACGCACATCAAGCCATCACATCAAATCTTTATAACTTCGCAGGACTAACATTACTGCGTGACATAACCAGAGACTTGTTGCACCAAACCGGCTACATCATTGGCCTGAATCATCACCTCAGCGTATTGCACAGTTTGATATTGGGTATTAGCGATTGTCTGCACACCGTTCATCACCTGAGTTCCCAGATCACCTTCACCAATAACTCCGACATTTGGCTCTGACACAATAACTGTCATCTCTCCCAACTGCGCCATCTGTAGGGCTGCCTCTGCTGTCGTCCCCGCAGGCTGGGCTATGATAATTGTCTGGTTAGGACCAAGCTGTACGGGCTGGATATCATTCTGTGTGAGCACTGTGGATCCGTCGTCACCAGCAGGCAGCTCAAACTTGATGTCTTCAATGTGCTTTGACGGCTCTATTGTGTACTGCGTCACCAGGTCAGTGATACGGACACGCTTCTCGGGTGGCGAGCCAAGGCCATGCTGCTTCAACATGTGCTCCTTCAGCTTGTCGTATCTTGTTGTAGAAAAGTCACATTCGTCACATCTGAAAGCAGTTAATTTTGTATTATTACTGAACATTCTTCAGGATAGTTCATTTTCAAATCAGATAACTTTCATTTTACATATCCAAGGTGTATTTAATTGACCTGGTAGAGGCTTTCGTCAACGTATCACGTCGACTTCATCAGTACCGATGAGTCTGAATGACTGGAGGAACACATAAAGGATGTAGACAACACGAATAAAGAGATATACACAAGGAGCGGGAGAAAAAAGATTGATGTCTACAATCAATAAATCCGCCCTTACAGACCATGTGACAACTGAAAACCACGTCATAGACTGGGAGGGAGTGAAAATTGTAGACAAGGAACCCAACCGAAGAATCTGGCATATCAAGGAAGCCATCTGGATCAGAAAAGCTAGAACACCCATCAACAGAGACGAGGGCGATTACGAACTGCCTCACGTGTACGATGACGTCATTCAGCATCATCGGTACTGATGAAGTCGATGTGATATGTTGACGAAAGCCTCTACCAGGTAAATTAAACACAACTTGGATGTGTAACATGAAAGTTATCTGATTAGTTAATTTTGTATATTAACATGGTATGTTTTACATTTCCCTTGTCAATATTTGTGTAACACATCAGCAACACTCAAAGGTTGTAACAAGTGGACGGAATATGCAGTGCCATAAATAAAAACATTAATGACACATAAAAGTGGCTAAGCAAAGCTAGATATCGTACAGCAGGTAAGTTCAATACCAAAAATCTAACATCTTGACTGCCCACAATATCTAAATAAAATTTTACTGTTATCTGTTTATCTATAATATTGATCTTGCCATTCAGCACGCAATGTAGCATGGTATTTGGGGCAACACATTAAAATTAAACAGATAACAGTCAAATTATATAAAAAATTATGGTTCAATAAAACACATTTTGTGGTCAAAACATTCGAGTAGATACAGTTTATTTAATATATAAATTTTAATGTTAAAATTTATAATACAATTTTATGATAAAAACAATCAGACGTATATTTAACACTTTGGGGAGATACTGCTACTGCTTAATTTCCCCCAAAGGCTTCCAAAATAGCGATGTTGGTTGTGTTGCAGAGTTCATACATTAGCAGACATCGAATCATTATTGATCTAAGTTGTCAAACTTGACTAGACAATCATTAATTAAATGATATGTCATATCTTGTGGAGTAGCAATGTGGAATTTACTACCAGATTTTATTAAACCAGCTCAGGGATTGTCTCCATGATATCTTCCACTGGATAACTGACAACAAATTAAAGTTAAATGCAGGTAAAACAGAGTTTCTTATTATTGGTTCACAAAAGCAGCGTGGTAAACTTGACTGCCTTTTCCTATTTTTTTAGTAGTCCCCTGGTGGCAGATATCGAACACTTAATGCGCCTCATTTACAATGCTGTCCGAACGATATCATGGACCTCGACTATCGCGTTACAATAAGGTTCAACTGCATGTCAAACTGATATTTACTGTGTAGGACAGCAATATATATTCTACTGCATGCTGTGTTACACGTTTTGACTACAGGCGATTAGTTTCTTTGCGCCCACTCCCATGTCCTCGAATGTGTCCACAAGTGCGTTTCTGGGGTTGCGACTTCCAATATGTGTGACGTCTTCACCCACCCATCATAATTTCCTTGAAATGTATTGGTGTTGGCATCACGGCAACAACACTTATAACAGGAACTATCCCTTTTATAGTGGGAGGGTCCTTTCGCCATGATGTTGAGCATGTTCTTGAAGTTTTCCACTCATTGCTATTACCAGTCCTGGATGGTTCTGCACATGACAGGTTCTGCCCACACCAACGGATGGTTCGGTCTAGTCGTTCCAGCCCATGCAGACGGATGGGTCGGCCTACTTTACTGATAACCACAGCCTGGTTCGATAAAAAAATTTATTATGAAATAATAATATATAATTATCATAAAGCAATATCCATAAGATAAGGAATATGACATAATAAATGTAAGGTTATCAACCGACCGGCTACTATCATCAAAGCTGGGAAATGTTTATAACTTGATTAGGCATCTGGGTCATTCCATGTCAAATCAACCAATTTTCAGGAAATCCTAGAATTTGATGTCTCAGAATTTACTTACATTTTAACCAATGACTAAGTAGGCATACTTGCACTTTTACAAAAAAACTAACCATTAAAGTGCAAATTGTGCTTGTAATGTTGAAATTTGCTGAATATGTAAATATATTGGTACATATTATCTGTGCAAAATTCAACAATGATATGGAGGAGGACAATGGGTATACCGGGTGCACGAGAATAAAACAAAACATTTAAAAATGACAATGTGGGACAAGTCCTAGAACCACAATTTTTTAACTGTGCATAGTCCTTTGTTAGGTTAACAACATATTAAAATTTCAGGATGGTGTTGTCTCATTTAGTTTTTAATGAAGTTAAAAAATCACTTCTGCCTAATCGGTTTTTTCTCCAAAATCAACCAGAAATGCTCATATACGTGTTCATAGTCCAGTGACAATTTAATAAAAATGTATCTTTGAACATATAAATACAGTTGTATATTATATGCCTACATATATACATATGAATATGATGCACAATGTTGAGGTATCTGTCCTCAAGAATCACTCGGAATGCTTCTCCGCAAATGCTTGAAATGTGCAATAAACGTCCGCTGTGATTGAAGTTGTGAAGTTGTGTTTCAGTGGGACCCAACATTGCTCTAGTCTTCGAAGGCTGTCTGTTGGATACCACGAAGATCAATTTTGATCTTCGTGATTAAGTACTGTGAAATAATACATTCATCATAAATTTTATTATATTCTGTTTTCTAAACAAAGTTAATTTTTTGAAAATCATTAAATTGTAGTATTAAAATATTGGTGCCGGAGTTTGGTATCAAGTGTAACAATAAAAACAGGTTCATTACAAACAAAATAAGTTTGGGTAGGAGCAACTTTTGTAAGGGCATGTATTATAGTTTGTGACATACATTTGAAATTATACAGTGGGGCATTCCATATCAAGTCAATCAAGAATTTACATGACCGTCTTCGATTTTGATGAAACTTGGTGTGTTTGTTTATTTTCATGAGTCCATCTTACCGACCAATTTTCAGCTCAACCTGACCTTCCTTTCCAGAGATAGAGGTCATCAAAGTTTGACCCGACCTTGACTACCTCACGACCTTCCAGGTGCTATAACTCCTCTCCTAGGTAACTGACAGATGTGATGTTGGTGTCATTTTAAAGCTCTGATAAATGTCTATCTGTGTAGACAATGAATCACACAAAAAAATTTGAAAAACATGTTTTTTGTTTAATCTTTGACCTGACCTAGCAAAAATCATGTAACCTCAGATTTTGTTGATTTTTTTATATGTTGAAGCATACATATTTGGCAATAATCATTGAAAGTTTGATCATGCGCATTTCAGTACTTTAGGAGTTATAAATTTTTTAATGTAACATTGCGTTTTATTGCGTACAAAGATAGACACTTGTGTCTATCCTTGTATGCTATAAAACACTAAATAATGTGGAAAACATAAAAAAAAGTTTTAGCTTTGAATTGACCTTGCAAAAGTCATGTAACCTCAGATTTTCGGAAAATTTGTATATATTGTAGCACCCATACCTGGCAATAATTGTTGACAATTTGAACATGCGCATTCCAATACTTTGACAGCAATTCCTTTTTCAGTGACAGTGTTCAAGACCACAAATTGATAATTTTTCTGGATTGTTAAAAATTTATTATCTCACCTTTTCACACACATAATGAATGTTGAAGCCATTCCTCCAGTGCATTAGACACTTGTGCCATGTGCTCTTTCTTCAAGGTATTATGTTCTTCCAATTGCTCTGGTAAGGTGAGCAGTGGTTAGGATGTCCCCCATGCTTACCACCAGGTTATCAGGTTGCTTGGGGTAAGTGATTGATCTCGCTGGTCCACGAGGATTGAGAAAGTTAATAGCCATCTCTCTTTCTCTCTTTCTCTCTGATCCTGGGACGTGACCATTCCAAGCCACCACCATCCATCATACTGAACTGTGATGTAACCTTTCACCCCTTCAAACCTAATGACATGTTCTTCAGCTGTCACGGTTTCTTGTCGGGTTTGTGTACTTGACAAGAATTGACTCACTTTTACTTTGAACAATGACAGATGACGGAAGCAATGCAACTGTCGGGTCCCCGGCACTGTCCGCACCTTTGCAAAGCGACTCTCAAGCAGTTTCCCTCAGCTTCCCAATCTCCGACTGAAGTATTCAACATTTAAGGAGGGAACATTTTGCTTTGCAAACTCGTACAGCTGGTGAGGTGTCTGGATCTGATCTTAATAAGGCCTCTGTAGACTAGCCTTTGTTGCCATCCTCTTCAGTAATCCCCCAACACCATCGCATGGCCCCTTGCCGTGTGAAGTGGCAAAAAAAGCCATTCAGCTTCAAATCCAAAGTCCACAGAATGGTGGCACAAGTTCATGAAGTTCTTACAGTTCTTGTATTGACCTGCACAACCATCTGAGAAATAGAACACTTTCTTTGGCTTCTCTCCTAACATCTCCTCAAGGAACAGAAGATGTTGAAACAGATGGACTGTAATGGTGTCATGTGTGAGGCAGAGACAGCAACACATGACACATGCTCTGACACTCCGTTCTCCAACCAGTAACAAACAAATGGGTGGATGGTAGCTTGAGCATTGTTCCAGTGATATGACTGGACTTCATCTTGCATTACAAAAGTGAAGTTCTCGGCAAAATCACCCACAAGTATCTCCTTTTCACCCAGCATGTTGTCTCGCAGGTCTTGATAGTATGATGTCTGTACTTTCTCAATGAAATCATGAAGGATGATATGTTGGAGATGTTCAATGAAACTTTGAATGAATTCATCAACTGACTGATGGATGGTTTCTAACGTTGATCTGTCTGTTGTGGTCCACTTTCGGTTTTTCAATTTCGTCAAATGCATTGAGCATTGAGCAGCAGTTCTTGAAAGATCTCAACACATGAACACTGATTGCACTTCTGGAGGAGGCAGTCCAGTGAGGTATCATGTACATGTGATTTACCAAAAAAATCAGGTATATAAAATGTTATTTTGACGTCTCCACTAGCTACAGATCATCATACTATTTATACAAATATTAAGTATATCAACAGATACAGATAATTACGTTATGGGCAGAAAATATGCAGAGAACAATACACAGCACATTCTAGGAAGGCAGCATTTACAATACCATAACTTTTAAAGTATTGCAATGCGCATGATAAAACTTTCAGTGATTATTGCCAAATATGTATGCTTCAACATAAAAAAAATCAACAAAATCTGAGGTTACATGATTTTTGCTAGGTCAGGTCAAAGATTAAAAAAACACCATGTTTTTAACATTCTTGTTTGTGTTTTATTGTCTACACAGATAGACATTTATCAGAGCTTTAAAATGACACCAACATCACATCTGTAGGTTACCTAGGAGAGGAGTTATAACACCTGGAAGGTCGTTAGGTAGGCAAGGTCGGGTCAAACTTTGATGACCTCTATCTCTGGAAAGAAAGGTCACATTGACCTGAAATTTGGGTGGGAACATTGACTTATGAACATAAACTAACACACCAAATTTCATCAAAATTGAAGGTGGTCATGTAAATTTCACCCTGTTTTTGATTGATTTGGCGTGGAATGCCCCCAGTAACATTAATAAGACACTTCAAATGATGAAAATTACTGAATTTAAAATAATAGCTTTCTGAAACACAAAATATTTTGGGGAATGCTTATTTTCCTGAAAGAACTTGTCGAGACAAAGCCAATGGTATGTAGACGTATTTTAGATAAAGAAATAAGCAAGCAATATGGTAGGGAAAGCCAAACTGTCAGACAATTTTGGAGAGTGGTCCATCTGTCTTTTGCTGTTGCCAAAAATATTGCAACTGTTCTTGTTTTCATTAGCAGTAGACTCGACTATTGCAATTCCCTTTATCACAATATTGCTCTCAAGGACATCTTGAAATTTCAATGTGTTCATAATAGTTTGGCAAGGGTAGTTACACAGTCTCCTCATTTCTGTCACTCAGTACTACTTCTTAAATCATTGCATTGGCTCCCTGTCTGATATTGCATTATTTTTAAGGTCTCCACAATTACCTATCATTAGGCCTTTATGCAGGATAACATTTTTGCCAGTCCAAAAAATTCCCTATGAACATTCACGAATGCATGCGCTTGCAACCCAAATGCACGCGCATGTTCGCAACACAACCCGAATATGCACGTGAGCGACTGCATGATGTATTGCTGCACGTTTAAAATGCTATTATATACATAGTGTGTGACACACACATTAAAACATAATGGTCATATGAATAATAGTAACACTTGTATAATCAATGCTATTAATTTTTACATAATCATACACCAATTACAGCCACAACAAATAATATGTGGCCAAATTCAAACAAAATAACAACACCCAAAGCACTAATAAAAGCGTATAAAAAATAAATTAACCATCAATCATGAATATTTATAATATGGAATTATTATGCACACACACACATATGCAGGGTTCAATCTAGGATCAATGGCCCATCCAGGTTATAAAAGGGGATCATTTTTGGACAACACTGCACCAATGATGCAGCATGCCAGTGATTGGTTACAGATCAACTATGGCACAAGCAGAACCCCTCCAATCAGCCACCCTTCGAAAAAGGCCACTCTATCAGACTTTTTTGTTAGATCTGCACATCTGTAGATGATCTGACAAACCTCAGTAATCAGGCCACCCGTTTAATCAAGTTACTTTATCTCAGTTGCTCTTTAGAGGGGTTCTACTGTATATGAAACATTTTACAAATGCTCCTTAGTCTTGCAACATGAAAACAACACAAACTCTATCCAAATGGTATTACATGACATCTGTGTTAATTATGTCAGGTTCTGGTTGCCTTTAATCATGCAAATTGTATTAATCCAAAGCCAACAACATATACCATATAAATTGTAACTATTAGAATACTGTTAACATTTTACAGCAACATATCAGACATATTCTCCTAGAATAATGTCTCTACAGTTCACTCTGACTCATCTCAACACATGTACACAGTCCCTGGATGGATTATTAATTTTAATAAATTACCCTTTAAAAGTGTGAATAATATTTATAAAGACCCAAATAATATCGGCCAATTTTAAGGATTACTACGTCACTGTATGGCTATTTTCCAATTAGTGTTGACGTTTAATACCTTTCGGCTGCATACGTAGCCTTTTGCCCCACATGGGGAAAATTTTTTTTGGAGTTTTTTATCGTTGTTTCATCGTATTTTTGATCGGCCCTTTTTCGACATGACTACTTTCCGGTGACCCCACCTAGCGGATTATTTCACGCCTAGCAGACTGGCGTGGAATCAGCGAATAATGGCAGAGATACACTAGCTGGAATAATGATGTTTCGTTTGCTGTATAGTCTTGGCAATTCTGCAAAAAATTACAGGATAGCTCCAAAACAGTCGAACAAGTGGAGGGATATTCCCATCAATTAATATAGAATTACATTTTGTTATGGCACGTCAACAAATTTTTTGGCAACTAAATGCCACATTTACACGCCCTTCGGGCGCACACATACAATTTTGTTGCACCAGTTTTTAAAATATTGCGTCAATATTGGCGCAAAGGCGGCACGTTCTAGACTGAACCCTGCATATGTAAAAAAGTTATTAATTATGCACATGTTTCACTCCTAGCTCAGTCTCTCAACAACAAACTCCAAGTCTTCATCTACAGTCACCTCATACATCCTTAAGGTTTGATGACCTAACAAAATAACAAATAAAGAGCTCTGGAAGAAAACGAAACAGGAAGAAATAAGCACTACAATCAAGAGGAGAAAATGAAGCTGGATTGGCCACACACTCAGAAAAGATCCAACAAATACAACCAAACAAGCACTGGACTATAACCCATAAGGAAAGAGAAGACAAGGAAGGCCAAAAATCAATTGGAGACGCTCCACACTACAAGATCTTGATAAAGTGGGGGTCACCTGGCAAGAGGCCAAAGCTCTAGCCCAGAAGAGAGTGAAGTGGAGAAACATGGTTGACGCCCTATGCTCCTGAAGGGGCCAAGAGGATTAACTCTCTCTAACTCTTCACTCCTAGCAAGCGAAGTACTGATGCAAAACAAATTATGTATAAAAAATGAAACAATGCCTTCGGCTTAGGTAATAACCCAAAAAATACATGCTGAATTGTTCAAACAAGACAGCTACATAATAAGTATCACATGTAGTGACTCTAGTAAGTACAACAAATAAAAAAGAAATGCATTAGCTCAAATGAATACTAAAAAATACTCTCAACCACTGACACTGGCTAATAGCACAAGAAAAATATGTAAACAATAGTAAAGAAATAATAAAATAAATGACATGTTGGCTGTCATACTCACTGATTGAATCATGGCAAAATAATAAATGTAAAGTAGTCATATGCAGAACATTAAATAAATAAAAATTTACATTTAACAAATAGTGTAACATTGCATCAACAAAATACTGAGAAAATTTCAGCCATACAACAAAATAAGGCTGCCATACTCACTGATTGAATCATGGCAAAATAATACATGTAAAATAATCAATTAAGTATGCTTATTATTAAACAAATATCAATTTACATTAACAATTAATGTTGCATTGCATTTATACTGATAAACGGTACAAAGTATAACGAAATAAGTCATACATAAAAGTGTAATTGCAGCAAACATCATTCAAGGAAATTTATAGGCGCCGTTTATCGGCAAGAAACATATCTGCAGTAGCGCCAAAGTTTTTGGCCAGGATTTTGCCATAGCTGAGGCAGATCAGTTGGTCCAGGTGCTCGATGGCACGATGCACAATGGCCGAAACTGTACATACTGTAGCTGAAGGTGTCGCCAAAGTGATAGTCGTCTGTGTCAAAGCAGCAGTTCTAAATTTTTTTATCGCATTTGTTCTTCGAAGGCATCGAGACAATGTGAATGATAATTAATAATGTTTACCGGTAACCGTAGTCGTAATGTACCCTCATTATGAATGTAGCCTCGTATTAAATTATAATCATTCCCAGGGGACCTATGTTGACACCATATTATTTTAGTACACAGGTAAAAGAGACATTTGGGGGGTTTATTCCTTGAAATTATATCCCTTTCAGAGACCTAATTTCCTTGGAATTATGCCTGTTTAATACATATAAAATATGTGTAAGTAGTTTATATTATTAACATTGATGAGTGATCCTCCGAGGAGATATCCAATCACACGTGCTGACAATCAGGCATTCATGCATTGCGTTTACCCCTCTACCAGCAAATTCTCATTCGCTGAACTACATGCAGGCGCAACAAGAGCATAGATTTTATTGGAAGTCGGGTTCGGAGCATAAAATTCTATGACAGCATTGGCCGACTGCTCACTGCGAGCAATGACCGCAAGCGGCAAGGAAAATATGTAACGACGCTACATAGAATTCAAACTACTGGGTGGCCTTGTTCTTCCCTGATACGATACATGATTCATATGATGATGCCCATCATATAAACATACTATGACGGGCGTTACCATGCTAAGACGGGTTATGCCCATCTTCTCAAATTCTTGCAAGTCCATAACGAACTATACCTGTCCAAATGACTGGTGGATGGGTTGCTGCATATGGGTTGCTGCCTATCAAGCACTTTCATCCAAGCAACCAGCATATTTACATTCACTGCTCACTCCTGCAAGACAGCCTAGACAACTTCGATCATCTAATCCCAATCTACCGAACTAGAGCTTTTTCAGTTGCTGCACCGACTCTGTGGAACTCACTCAATGTTAGTGTTAAGTCTGTAGGAAATATAACAACATTTAGCCATAAACAGTTTATGGCTAAATGTTTATGAAAACCAAAAACCCACATGTTTAAACTTACTTATCCTCCATAGCTCCCCAGTGTACCAAACTAACTGTTCACACTGGAACTGCTTATCAATTAGGAACTGCTTAACCCCTTTTGTTTTGGTGCGATGGCGAGCTTGGGTCTCCCAAGGATTTTAGCACAATAGAAGTATTTTATATTGTATTATTGCATAAGTTTCTTTGCTACCATTCTGTTTCCCAAATATGACTTTCACTGCACCTACTTGTGCATGCTGTTGCGTGCAGTTTTTAAACAATACTACTTTAATTTAAAATCATATAATTCTGAATTGTTATGTATAAAAGTAGAGATTTGGGAAACCCTGAGTGCTCACTGAAAAATATCCACCCATGTAAATATTGTGTTTTACAATGTATTATATTATCTACAATCTTCCATGATGGATACAGTGCTGTATCTGCATGCATCTAAAGATGATATTGGAAACATCAAACATGAAGCACATACCTGTGAGGCTTCTCCGTCTGATGCAACATCATATGCCTGCGCATATTCTTCACAAGAGAGAAGCTCTGGCCACAAATTTCACACTGGTGTGGCTTTTCACGAGTGTGCGTCAGCATGTGATACTTGAGATTCTGCCGTTTTGTCGCCTGAAATGTGCACTCAGTATGCGGGCAACGGAACGTATTTCCTGAGTGGATAAGTCGGTGTGCTTTCAGTTGACTCTTGTGAGCTGTTGCATAGCCACAGACGTCACATAGGTGGTCCTTCTTGTTGCTGTGCGTGATCATGTGGTTCTTAAGTGCGTGTTTCCACTTGAAGCCCATTGAGCACACCTCGCAGATGAATGGCTTTTCTTTTGAGTGTTTTGGTAAATGCAGGTTCAGTTGTGTCCGCGTGCGGAAACGTGTGTCACATGTCGGACAGAAGAAAGGCATCGGACCTTTGTGCTTCACGATATGGATGTTCAGCACATCGCGACTGTCGAAGTGCTGGTCACAGTAGTAGCAAGTGTTCAGCGCAAACTTGTGCAACTTTTTGTGGTTTGTCATTTCTCGTACTCGGTTTGTAGTGAAGTCACATGAATCACACTGGTATTTTCCAGGTAAGAACATTGTGTCCTGTGATAAATCTGCATCGTTTTCATCAGAAGCTGACCAAGGGACAGATTCTTCTGAGTTGTCTTTCATCGCTGTTTCCTCTTCCTGCAATTGTGACCAAATATTTGTATATTAAGTTTCATGTCAAATGTGTACATTAAGTTTCATGTCAAAATTCTGAACATTGCCCCACACCAGCAACTCAGCATCAAAGCATACCTGTCTACATATGTGAATTCTTACCAATATTTTCTAATGCATTTTATTAGTTAATATAATGAAATAAAAAGTTATGCTAATGACCACAAGCCGAAATCACTGTTTAAATGAAACCGTGTTATTTTGAACTGATAACTGAATAATGGCCTTCCTCGCTGTTTGTAGCTTTGTGATATAATTTTATGAAAATCATAATTATTAACTTGGCAATGTGTGCCACAAATCATGCAACCTTCAAAGGGATCTATTTATTGTCCTACTAATTTTAATAACACAGGATCTGTACAGGCTTCCTACCTACATAGACAGTATTACCTACCTGTTGCAGTTCTGTTTTAAGTCGCTCTGCTTTTGTAGCCCTTCGGTCAGCCATATTAGCTTTCTCTGCATCCTCCTTATTTGTCTGAGACGTTCCTCGACTTAGTGACACCCTTCGTTTAGGAGACGCCATTGCCATTTTTGGCGTAGGTTTGGGCGTACGTCGACTTCGCCTCATAGCAACAACTTCTGAACTTTCTGACTTAGTATCTACTTTTTTGACTTCCACCGTTTCGTTTGTGTCAGGGCTGGTACAGTCAGTGCTTGATTGCACCTCTGTTTCAAGGCCACTATATTGAGGACTTGATTGTTCTTTTGTGTGTGGGCCACCACTCTGAGCATCAGTACCTGATTGTTCTGGTGAGATCAGAGTTTCAATTATCTGGAATGTTTCGCCATCTGTGAGGCTGCTGATCACACTGTCACCCGATGGTTGCATAGTAACCGTATAGACGTGTTGTGTCTTCTCGGAAGTGGCAAACTCCTGAAAACCATCTACATCACAATCATCTTGATGACCATCAGGCACAGACACGATAGTCTTTTCAGCAGGCTTCTGTTTAGGTGGACGACCTCGTCTGGCCTTGGGTGAGTCAATTTTACAGGGTTCCTTTTTCGGGAGGTGAGGCTTCGCCTTTACCTGTGTCAGCACAGATACAGCGCCACTGGTTGACGTAGACTTGTCCACTGTTTCCACCGTGTCGCGCTTCATGCCCAGCAGCTGCGGGAGGACTTGGGTGGAGACAGATACTAGCTTCTTCGACTTCAGCCTGGACGCCCCCATTTCGCAAGACCCGTGAGTTTCCGTGTTTACTGCAGCATCGCTTCTAGTTTTTGTAGGGAAAGACTTTGCGCGCAACACTTCCCACAGTTCCGAAGCGCCGACTTTACCAATACTAAAATCCTCGCAGAATTGTACGATTGTATCGATCTGCATGATGCGCGCTATTTCAGAAATCTGAAATACGTTAGTGTCTTTCACGAGCATTTTGCCTGTATAAATATAATCTATAACGGCGCCAACAGCTTCTTCGTACAATACATTCGGTTCGTTGCCGTCGATCTGTATTTCAATAACTTGGGGAGCTCTCTGGGAAAACTGGCGGGGTAAATCTTGGCTGAGAAACGAACCGAAGTATGGACTAGCTGCAGCTAATATATTGGAGTGGGCAAATATCTCCCTGTCGCATACCTTCATAACAACATCACAAAATATCGCTGACTGTTTCTGGTTGTACAGGATCTGGGAAATTGTGTCATTATGCGCTTTGTCGCAAAACGACGACTCCCTTACACGAATCGACGCCATTTTCAATCGCAAAAATGCGCGTCTGCTTTCCTTATTGGTCAAAATAAGTTAATAATAAATCATTTATTAATAAATAATCTATACTATCTCACCACTTACACAATTTTCGGCTATTATATATTTTGTAGTTTACAATAGCATATTGTTTATTTTTTGAAATCATGGAATGGAAATTTTACGAGAAATAATCCGACGACTTTTTAAAACTAGGTCATGTAAACTCGGTCAACGTTACGGTCGAACTTGTCAACGAAAAACTTTCATAATGTCATACGATTATGATGCATATATAAATGTACTCTAAGTTCGAAACCCGTGACAGAGACCCACCTAGTCCTTTCTTATTTATGTAGCGAAGTTTTGTTGACATTTCCCGCACCTGGTACATACGAAAATGCTGTACATTCTAGATCTTACAATTTACTAGTATTCGACGTCTGGAATTCTGCAATATCATATATGCCAATATGTTGATGTGTATACATCAGCTAACTTTAATGCTACTTTATCGTTGTGACAAGGACATTGTTGGGATAGTTGTTTTCGAATGATTATGGACGCGAGAGAATTTTATTTAGAACAGTGAGAAATACCATTAGTAAAAAGGCTATCAATATAACCGATATAATAATTTGTAAAGATGCTTCACCCATAATAAATTGCTGTTATAACATTAGTGCCTTCTTTACCTATTTTTAGTGATGTGATATTGCTTGTATATAAAGTTATGTCACCCCTTATGAAAATATACCATCATATTCCATGGCGTTTCTAGTTGTATCCAGCCCTCGGCCACGTTCTATTAACTTACTAGCATGTATGTTGTGGGTACTACAATTGTATGGTGCTTCGAGGTCTCATTCAAATAGCCAGCCCTTTTCAAAATATTATTGCCAAACCGACCTTTATATGCTGGCATTGTGCATGTTAATTTCATACCATACATTTAAATATGGATGAGAGCATAACTATATTCAACCATGCAATACTGCTAAATAGTTACTACTCACTAGTCTTCATAAAAGGCATATGGCACATACTAGTATATTGACATGTATTTATATACCATAACCATTAAATGTATGGAATATTTTTTATATAATTACAAGGTGTATGTGACATGTTACCCATGCAGTATGTCAAGTTACTGTCAACAACCATGTCTATTTCATAATAATATACATCAAGATATGGATGAGAACATATATACCTCATTCAGTCAATATTACTAAATAATGACTACTCACTAGTCATCATGAAAAACATATGGAATGTACTAATGTACAAGTACACTTACATGCATTTATCCATGGCAGTATTGTTTATTTATCTGGGCAGCTCAGACCTGTGTTTCTCTTGTTTTTTTTTGCGTTGCTCTGCAATGTTACTTTGATGAGATTCAATGGCTGCAAGTAATGGTGGATTAACTGGTGGCAGTTGGTTGTGGTCAGCTGAAGGCCTAGCCTTGCAACAAGACATGGAGGTGCAGGGGTAGCAGTAGGAGCAGGATGCAGTGGTTCGTGGAGGACCTCAACAATGACAAGCTGGATGGTGGGCAGGACGTCAGGGGTGAGAGTTGCACTATCTGTTTCTGTAGTTGCTGTCTGCAAGGTGGGATCATCGGGAATTGATGTTGTAATAGATTTAGCATCACCTAAAATATTGTGTTTTATTGCAAAAGTGCAAATTTTGCACATGGTTTATAAAAAATTTCTTACATAGGTCACATTTTATGGTATAGTTATTTTACATTCAATATAAACAATACTCTATCTATTCTGGCGTATCAAGTACATACTATAATGTTAAGGAGTTACTATAAAAAGCATATCAAAAATGTTGAAGACTGTTTATCATTCATGGAAATAGTTTGCATAACTAACTGTAGAATTCTTCTTTAAATTTACTTCAAAATTATCCTGTCATTGTGAAAGACAGCAATGCCAAGAGGCAAATGATTAAGACGTGCTGATTTCCCTCTTTTTATATGGATGCACAACTTTCAATTGAGACAATAGTTTCTTCCTGTTATATCTGCTTTTTATTCCCATTATAGCTACTCGTTAATTTTGACAGTGACACTAGTCCCTTTACAGCTACTTTTTAAATTCTACAGTTCATGAGGGAGAGCATTAACTATTTCAGATTGCATTGAGGCATTTAGACAACCAACATGGCTGGTGATTTTGTGAAATGAAATGGCGAACATGACCACCCTCCTGACATAGCCCAGTGCGAAATTACGAAGACCATCATTACTATATATAATATATGTATGTATGTATGTATATGTGTATATATATATGTGTGTGTATGTATATGTTTGTATATATGTATATGTATGTATGTGTATTTCTACATGTTTATTTGACATAATGTTTACATTTATTTTATGCTGAACGTGTGTGTTTTATATATACATACATTTCTCTACATGTATTTTATGTATATCTATGGACTTTTGCTTGAATTAAAACATTATTGTTATTACTATGAAAAAACTCTTTGGTGAAGTGCCCCTCATCATAATCCAGCAGAAATAAAATGCACACATTCCTCGATTCCTCTCAGTGAAACATGGTCTTTATTTATTATCAAAGGCATCCACATTTTTCGATTCTGCCTACACGAGACGAAATTGTATTTTACAGTAATCTGTACAAATGATGTTTTTGTCTTAAGAAAACTGTAGTGCTCATGTGTTTTGTGTTACATGTATTCCATTTCAGAAAAGCTATTCTCCATTGGTCTCCAACAGTACAATATAGGAAGTAGCTATAATGAGACAAGTTTTGATGCCTAATTAATTGTCATAGCCATAACAGGCTTAAACCGAGACAATCACCCACAACTCAAGGCAATTAGCAGTTCCAATTGGTGAATGATTGGGTACCCTTCCATTACCTGCCTTTCAAATTGGAGTGCATTTATGAGATAGCTGTCAATTAAGCTGAGAGGGGTGGGTTGGAGTCTTGTACACAGATATGGATAATTTATAATCAAAATGTTACTATTTGCCCCAAAAATTGCAAATATGAATTCATGAGGAATATTAACTTGAATAATAAGGAATTATGAAAGCTGATATTAACATAACATTCGCATTTGAACAATATATGATAAAAGTAAAAAAACAATGTATTGCACAGTATGCCTGAAATAGTCACCAGTCAAACTGTAAAAAAACAGGCATTTCACAAAATGACTGAATAAAACAGTCATTACGCATGCCTAAAAAATTCAGGAAATACGCAAAATGACTGATTACACGGTTTGCCTGTGACATACACATGTTCATGTGTCAATTATTGAAATTTTATAGCTATATTCCTGAGTTTTGGTCGATTATTAAAAGATAAACAAACAGGATTCTAGTCAGTCACGAGCTATTGACAAGGAGTGTCGTTGACTTGCTAAGTACTACAGACCCATTCTTCATCACCAATCATTGATTCAGTAACTGCATATATCCCTTTAATAATCTGCAGAGATAAAGATGCCATCAATCACTGCTTCATGGGTCTGTCTGTGGTTCTGTTACCTGCATCCTGCGATCCAAAAGTTGCCACCATGTTTCGATTGAAAGGTGTAATTTTTTTTATGCTCTTACACAGGAATCAACTTAACAATGCTTTCTTGAAATGTCAACATTTATTTGCATGTTTCAATACAAAGGTTTACATATTTTCACAATCCAGACAAAAGCACCATTCGTAGCTTACCGGAACTTGTTAAAAAACAAATCATAATTTACCACACAGTGATTAGTCAGAACATAATATTGTTGACCAATATTTTTCAAATATGTTAGCACCTGCTACAAATGCATTTGCTAAATAAAAAATGTGGTGATTTTAATGTAGCATGAATAACTGTGATCCCCATTTGCAGCCTTGTATAATTATACTATCACTTCTGATTGAACTCTGTGCATAGCCAACTGTTATTATTTAGGGAGTATAATTTATTTTATAGGGGTTCTGTTATCCATCAAGTGTGCAAAAATATAGAACTTTAGATCCTATGTAAGAAGTACAATGTCCAATTACTTTACATTTTGTATTCACTCCACCTGAGCTTTGATTGTTACAAATGATGCACCCTGCAATGCTTTTGGACCCTGGTGCTGAACTAGTGGAGCCTGTCAACTTACTACCCAGTGGCCAAGACATTACAATATCTACTGTGAACAAGATTTCTTTGGATCAAAAGATCAGGCCGGCTTTTTCAAATGTACACGCAGTTAATTCAATTAATTGGTTTTGATTTGGAATCTACTTCATTTATTTACTCACATTTTCCAAATAATGTTTCATGGCAACTCAATCATGTATATATCTGCAATTATTGTGCATTCTTTTATATGGCATAGTAGCAGTAATTCACCAATTGAAATGAGAGTAAAAAACTTAAGAATAATTATTACAAAAGTTAGTGTTAATGTTTTTGAAGATTAAAATAAATTAAAAGGAATCTGTTCTACTTTTGATACTGAGTTCTACTGGCTAAACACACAAGCATAGAGATGAAAGAAAGTCAAAATCGATTGCAATTATACAAGTATTTACATATGTACATGTTCAAAAGAAACAACTGTATTCAACAACACGTGAAAGCATCAAATATAAATACAACATAAATATGTGTACATTTTACTATATACACTCGTGGATAGCTTAACATTAAATATATGTGTCTGCAACTGTGGAAGTTTTTACAATTATACAATTTCTTCATCACAGACCATGCAGAAATCTAAAAAACATTACATCTTAGTATCTTGGCTTCATGTCATGAAAGTCCTCTCAATATTAAATACCTTTCTACACTTGTGCATTTCACAGTACTGCTCCTCAGGGCAAAACTGGAAAACAAATCCTAACCAATGCCATGTTTTATACAAAACTAAAACATTTTATAATGTTCTCTCTACAAGTACTATACAAAAGAAACCCGTCTGAAAGGTTGCATTGGTTCATTCAACCATACAATTATAGGAAGAGGTTTACCGAGTAAACAGAATGATGCACACTAAAATATTATATTACACCTGTTGTATATTTAGTGCCACAAAATGTTAGGCAAAACACAACTGATAATTATTACTTGTAATGTCTTTTGCCTCCAGTTAATATTGGGACAAGCAGCACTGAATATTCCTGTGCAGATTCTAATGATAGAATAGTTCAGAAAGTAGTAATTTACACTTACTTTTGGAGCAAAAATTACTACTTTCTAATGGAATCTTGGAGCCATGAACAATATATTTCATACTGAATAATGTGTTGTGTTTAGAACTAAGTGGGGCAGGTATAAAACAAAAATTACTCGTCTCTCTATTTAAAAGAGAGTAGTTCAACGGGAAACAGATTATTACGTCTGTATGGCTACAGTCATGTCATGCTGAAGAGTAAATAAAATTAAAAGTATTAAAACATCAACATTACAAATATACAAACTACTATTACAGAATAGTGTTGACCTGATAATACAATAAATACCAGGTAATTAGATTATAAAACTTACATTGGCACTGCATCTCCCAAACTAATCATTATAAAGTCAAAATTCAATCTATTATGATAATTATTACCTATTTCATGTTACAAACCAGATATATTACTATAGGACAGTTGTAGATTTATTTCAGATATGTAAACAAACCCAATATTTTGTGGCCTTATTTTCAACTTTGATTTTGGTATGACTTTTCTGTAGACCTAAAAACTTTTAAAACGTCGTACAATTGAAAGTTTTCACATTTAGATTTGGGGTCACCTTTCCTGTGGTTGTAGCTTTAAATCATCTCAGGAGGTTGGATGTGGAGAAGTGTACGGTCAGGAAGGCCGGCTGAGGCAATCGTCTCACCAAGGTCTATAAAAGTCTTCTTCTGAACATTACACACGAGCTGAAACCCATCAAAGTCTAAATCTGCCATGCTCTCTGCGAAGTGTAGCAGGCTTGCTAGCGTGTTGGAACGTCGGAATCGCCGCTTCAAACGCTTGCCATTGTGTGGTAGCTTCACGGCAAGGACGACAATGTCATCGTCATCTGCACTTGGTTCTGGTGGCACATCAACCTGTCGTGTCAGTTGCCTGAATTCGGTGTCCAGGTGAAACTCGCCTGAGTCTTCTGTGCCAGTTTCACTGCTGCTTTCTCTTGTCAACTTCAGGCTGTCGACCCTGTGCAGTACACTGCCAGTGCTAGGGGGTGTCATGATTGGCGAACGAGCTGTTGGCTGAGGAGTTGGTGAATATGATGTTGCTTCCAAATCTACTTTGGTGCCAATTGATGGAAGAACTGCATACCGTGACATGGGCCTGGGTGGAGGAGTAAACTCACTGAGGACGCTGGCACTTCGGGCAATGGCAACTGCAGAAAATCATGAAACACCATAGATAAATACGGAGGAGATGCTACTGGTTATTCATGCATTCCATCAACACACTATGGATAGATCAATGCGAGTCAAAATAAAAAAGTATAAATAATAATTTATATATTAATGTGTTAGTTAATTTAATTATAAACTGTATAAAATCTCTTTAGATGTAAGTTCTAGCTCTGAATGTGTTTTCAGTGACATTACCTGCATCATGAGAGCTGGGCCGACGTCTCTGGCGTCCCATCCCAGACTTTGGGCGTGCATACTGCACTGGTGCCGGTGGCGGAGATGGAGTTAAACTTGGACTAGACAATGCCGACGGAGGACGTCTGTACACCAAGTTGCTGATACTATCTCTACGATGACCTGTCCGTGGTCTGCGATGATCCCTATTGGGTGTCACAGGGGTCATGACTTCAGGTGACCCGAGGTCAAATGATTGTCTTTTACCTCGACTTGTTGTTGGCCGCTGCATGTCTTCGAGAATATCATCACAGTGTTCATCGAAGGACGACCGACAGATGCCCTCGATTTCCAGTGGCTCAGCACTCTGACTGTTGCTATGTGACATGTGAAAGTTGTCACGTGACTGTGATGGCTTGGGCCGCTGTCTGCCCAGTCGACTTTTAGGTCGTATTTGTCCCTCTTTGCGCCTGGGTTGCACTGGTGTTGTGACAATGTCGTCTTCGTCCATTGCTTGCCTCTGGGTTTCAGGATCCTCCCCTGCCTCGGGTGTGAGTTTTCTTCTGCTGGCTGTACTTGGTCGCCCTTTTCTGTAGGATTCTGTTTCAATGGGCTCACGGTAATCTGAAACACAACACAGTAATCTGAAACACAAAGAAAAACCCTCCAGAGCAGAAGGAAAGTCACAAGACTCTCGGTCTTCCACAAAACACTACACCATCAAATCGCTGTCAGTTTGCCAAACTATCTCAACGCGTCTACTCGTCATACCAGATCAAACAGTCACCATCACTTCATTCCCCATCAGTAAAAACAGACGTAGGCTATTCAAATATAGTTTCTTTCCATGCACAGTTAATGACTGGCAAATTATAACTTTTAAATGCAGAATAAAAAATAACTTATTAGTGTAGGTATTGGAAACCATGTGGTCAGCATCCAAACGGATATACATAATTTTAACGATTGATAATAACTTTTTTATTTTGATTTTAAATCGTCTGATGCTGTCCATGGGGTGACCACGGGATTATATCCCAAATGGTTCTTCCCATTAATGATATAGGTGTAGATGTCGAAAAGTGTGTATTTTGGAGACCTCATCACAGTCAGTACATATTGACTAGCAAAACTGTGGGGTTTTTTTTCAGAAACAGCACTTCTGCAATTGATTGTAATAAACTAATCACTTTTCTGCGGAAGGTAGTTATGGTTTTAGACGATTTTAAAGTGACAGGGAGTTAATTCCAGATATCGGGCACCGCGCTACATAGAAACTATACCCAGGTTAAGTTTAGCATTAAGAAAAAAAAGTTTTGTGAGATAGATGATCTGAGCTGCCTGGAGATACTTACGTGTGTATGTGACCGGAGAACTGAAAGTGTCATTGCTGCGATGGTGGCCTGCAGACTTTTGTTCATCTATTTGTGCACCACCACGATACATGCTCATCTTGGTTCAGACACCTGTATTGAAGCTCTGAAATACCATAAAAATAAGTAACCACTTGCATGCATTTATGGCTGTTTTATTGTACTACTTGTAGGGATAACGGTGCCAAACTTGGCAACTATTCAAAGAAATAAATCAAAACAAAGACAAGTGCCGTTGAAGTGGCAAGTCTAAAAAAGTTCTCACCAATTTAGTTATGCCTTACGCCGGGTACAATATTAAGATCTACGTCAGATCGACGTCTAATGCATACTTACAATTCAATAGCATATGAATACAAAATAAATAATACGCAATATGTAAATATATTATACCACTAAGTTACCACCATTAATAATAGGGATTATCGATTTCCATTATTAAAGTAATCTGACGAGCGGTGTATAGCAACGCAGATTGTTTACACTAGCAACGCCGTTGTAACAGCTATTACACCAGTATACATCGTATTGAAATAGCTTAACTCCGTTGACAAAACTTACGCGAACTGCATGTAGCATGCTTTACCATCTGGTTACAGTTTTTAATTAAGATTTTACGATGTTTGTTTTCTTTTCTAAATCAAGTTGGTGGAAGTTCGCCGGCCATCTTAGATTAATGGCAGGTCCGGGCTTAGCGGTTGGCAACTTGTCCATTGGATAACTAATGTAATTTCTGCTGTGTTCCCTATTATCGTTCATTGGCCGCAATCGTTTCGTCGTCTTTCAAAGTTTGTATGAAAAGATGCTGTCATCGCTTGAAGAGGCCAGCTATTTTTGATATGATCAATAGAGAGTTGTTTTCTAAAATAATTTTAGACGCGTTGAGTGTTTAAATATGAACCGTTAAATGTGAAGGCGAAGCCCTGCTAACATCATTAAACATGGGCATCACCGGCATGGCCATGGCATGGGTGTTGATTCAATGACAATGATTGTTGACAAAGACGCACTCACACAGTCACACTTACAGGCACAGCAAGATGGTTCCTGGCACTACTCTCTACTCAGGACAGTGTGTCTGTCACTGTGTCAATAATATAGCCATATAAAATACTCTAGCCACATTTATATGTGGCTAACATAGAGTTAACTTTTAAGAGCTCAAATGAAAGAACTTAGATGAATCGTCTTATACCACACAAACAAAAAGCAGCGGACCTAAATAAATGCCAAATAGTTGTTTTGTCAAGTCAACAGATGGCGATGCCTCTTTGATTCTGTCTATGTATGTCAAATTACAACTAAAGAATGTGAATCTGACACTGTGACAGATCTGTCATGCAAATCTGATGTCAATGTCATGACCGAGTAGTTTTATGTCTTCAGGTTATGGCAGTTACAAACAGGAGAAACCAACTTACAGTCCAATATTCAATTCTTACAATAAAGGGCCTTTTTATTTCATGAAATATGCGTCTCTCAGCCATTTGAAGTTTTCTATACGTACAGTAACCACTTCACGTCCTCCTTTGATCGGGTTGGTCATACTGTGACATAGGGGAACCATTTCCATAGAGACAGCCTGATCTGTCTTCTGCTGTGAATAACAGGGCTGGTAAGCTTAGATTGGTCCATTCCTGTATGTTGTCCACTCAGTTTCTTCTGGTGGCCTCGTTTTCTCCTCCATGTATGTTGCTTGCAGGATGATTGTTGAGATGGCATTGTGCCAACTGTTGTGGCCAGGAGAGTTTGCATCGTTTCACCATTGACAACAAGGACTCTTGCATTCCAGCAAGGGAGTCCTCTTGCTGTTTCAAAATGTCACTTTAATTAATTTGGTAAAATGGTATTCAGTGTAAAAAATGACAAGGAGTTTACTGAAGACTTTCAAATGCTTGTACTCATCTTTCGGTTTCTGCTGTCAAAATCCAGCTCCTGCATTCAGTAATAAGAAACATGGAATTAATAGTTTATTCCTATTTAGTTGGATGAAAACTGTTTATACAAAGGTATTTCTTTGACATGTGGTAGAAACTGACCAACACTGCATATACAGTATAAAAATAATAATAATAATTAACTTCTATGGCGCCTATATCCTCAGGAACCTGAGCTCAGAGGCGCAACAAAACAGAATCATTAAGCATAATCGTGAACAGGGACGCGCAAAAGTCAGTATCAGAATGAGGGACAACCGAACATTTATGGTGGAAATGCAATTTGGTATAGATATAACATGTGGGAACTGATGCATGTCTAGCTAACTTCATATTTGTTGGTAGGACCCTATGTTAATCAGCATTTAATTTGTCTAACCAAATAAATAAATCACAATGATCCCAATGAATTCTAGATATATAGAATACAAAATATAATTCAAGGACAGTTGTAAAATTTTATAGCAACTATCTTTTTTATAGGATGCATCGACATCACTGACGGATTTGACAGCAAATGACAGGCATGGGAGTTGTGGCATGTGGCGGTTCACTGACGTGTTAATGGTGATGGTCTTAGGACATATGGACTAGGAAGACAATTGAAGAGACCACAATGCTTACCTGCATTACAAACAGACACTGTCTGTGTGGAATCTTTCGCTATGTTCATCAAAACCTCAGACAAAAAACAACACGAGCAGAAAGGTATTACTCCAGCAGACTCACACTGTACAATGCAGCCAGCTGGACACCGAACACAGGGCAATGTTCCAGATCATCACCAATGAACAAGGGGAGTCTCTTGGTGACTCCCAGTCAGCATCTGTCATCATCTGCGATGCTATCTGCTGCAGAGGAGGACATCACATTTGAAACAATGTTGTCAGATGTGAACAAATGTCGGTGTCAGTCGCGATTACTGAGTGTGAAGCCAGTGAGGAAGTTCACTCAGCTGGACAAGAGCAGAGACACTGAGAAGGCAGCCGTTCTTGTGCTGTTGTATTCAGTGGATGGCAAGCCTTCCGTTCTCTTCACAGAGAGGTCGAACCAGTTGTACATGCATCGTGGAGAAATTAGGTTGGTAAATAAGTCATGGGAGACTCCCTATATGTATATAATGTATAAAATATAATATGTGTGCATGCGTGTGTGCATGTATTTTCTGTGTTCACTGAAATTGTTCTATCCTGATTCCTAATGTCTATGCACACTTTCTCTTTTAGCATCTAAGTTGAGGACTTGGTATCATCATATCGACAAGGAATGTTTAGTTAAATTAATTAACAACTACTTGCGTTATCAAATGCCAAAATTGTATGCACCTGACATTATGCTACCCGGTGATTCAAACCAGCCCACAAACAGTCTGGCAAGACTAATGTTGATGTCTCTGCTTTGTTTAGAAAATGCATTTCTTTTGGCAGTTTCCCAGGGGGCAAAGCTGACCAGACTGACCAAAATCTGTCCCACACAGCCCTGAGGGAAGCTGAGGAGGAGATTGGATTGTGCACGGAAAAGGTGGACATTTGGGGAGAGATGCTGCCAGTTCCTGGAAGGGTCAGTAAATTTTCTCAGTCCACATTTGTCAAATGGCAGCAAATACCAGATCATCTGTTGAAAACATGCCCAAAGAGCAACTCTCACAAATATTTTAGTTTGCGCAGCCAGCTGCACCGAAGTCTTGCGAGGTCCAGTTGACATATCCCAGTTTGCACGGCGAGCTCCTTTAGAGCATGTGTGGCAAACCACCTGACTTACATAATCGTACAGGGCCATTTGTGCGTCTTACATGTTTCTGTTTCCAGTCTTACAGGTCTATGCCACTCAGGGTTGCCACATATATGCTGTTTGTCATTCTTGAGAAGATTTGTAACGCTGGTAGAATACATTCATAAAGGTTTATTCTGATGACAACTGCTTTAGCTTGAATACATCTCTGCAACTGATTTAATTATGTTACTAATAATTGTGTAGTTTATCAAAATATCCAACACATTTCTAATTTAAAATTTGCAGAAGTTCAACATAGCTATTACACCAATTGTGGCCTGCTACTCAGGGGAACTTGATCTCGCCTCTCTCAAACTCAACAGACTTGAAGTAAGTTTACAATGTTCATTATGTCATCCAAACATGTTGTGTTAAATTTCAGGACAACATCCAAACATTGCATCACATGTGGGTAGACTGCAGAAGAATAGCGAAGGCATATGCCTCATGCTTATCCAAATCGTTTAGGATATATTTTAAAGGTATTTATTTTTATTATAAAATCATGTTATACAGTATAAAAACTATATAATATATTATAACATGAACCAATTTTTTTTATAATTTGACTGTTATCTGTTTAGTTTGAATATTTAGGTGCAAGTATTGTGTTTTACATTGCATGGGGTGGGAGTGTAAATTTTATGGGCTGTAAAGTTAATGTCTGCACCTGATAAACTTTGTCCACAAGTATTTGAAATTGTCAACAGCTGTTTGCATATATAGTAAATGGTAAGGTCAAATATATGGTTTGTTTCAATGTGTTGTGATAAATTCTCAATAAAATATGTTTACCAATCCTCAGGTTGAGAGCGTCTTTGCTTCAAGCATTGAAGCCCTGTGCCTCCCAGAAAACAACCACTACACGCGCTTCCGAGCCCGAGAAATGATGACCAAAGGCACACTGAAGAAATACCAACAGTTCAGCAAGAAGGACACGTTTGTGCTACCCGTGTACACAGTGAATGGCCGGCGTATCTGGGGACTGACTGCGATCATCCTGCATCAAGTGCTTCGCCTCATTGCAGGCGGTCTGTACACGTCTAAGATAGGACTGTTGAATTGGCACCCAGCAGAACATTCAGACACGTGAATAACTTGAATACACAGATCTTCCGAGATCTCCTGCATTTTGGTCATTTTTCAAACATCCTCCTGGTTTTCCAATAGAACTCAATTGTCGTATCTGATTATAAAATTTTTTCCATTGATTTCCAGATTTTTTTTTTAAGTTTATTTACATACAATTGTACAATATAATTTAATGAGTTATGGATGTAAATAAACTTAATAAACAAGAATCTGAAAATTACTTCACTTCATGGTTTTTATCCTTGAACAAAACCTCCCATAATGAGATCCCATGTGGATGCATATATCCAGCTATTTGCTTGTGCCAACTTGGAAGGTCTGAACACAGTACATGTGAGGTTCTGTGAAAACACCACTCAACATCCAGGAAACACCTCCCGCACTATTTGATTCCAATACCTATTAAGATTTCATTGGATAAAATAAATTAGTTGTGGAGTTTGCAAAACTCACCCTCCCAATAGTTAACATTTCTAAGATTTCAACACACTTTCTAAATGCTTGATAATGTTGTGCCTGTGGCACTGTGACACTGCCTAATGTATATTATGACTTTGTCATGGTTTGTCCATAACGGATGTTTTCATGTCTCCCCAATGTGTAATGTTCTCTCCTTGCCATAAAGAATGTCATCATGCTGTTACACTTTTATTGTCTTTATACCTGTGTTCGGCAGCTTTCAGCAGAATTGTGTTAAGCTGTGTGACCGCCAGGTGGCACTGTGGTATATAGTAGACCATTCTCACTAGGTGGCGCGTTTGTTTTTCTGAACAGGCTCTCACGTTTCACGTTTTGTTGGAAACGAAGGCTTGGGGATCAATTAATGTGCATAACTGAATTTCACAAAGGCATCACCAAATATACATGTGAACATTAACAATGCTGTCTATTGTCCTAGCCTATACTATAGTGGTCCTCGTGGGCTCCTTCACCATAACAGTGGTGCCGCATGGGCCATAATATCTCAGGAATATTTCCAACTTGTCATGATGTGTAACGTATGTCATTGTTTTGTCTGTTTGGACAACTCTGGTGCGTATACGGAATAAACCATGTCACTAGCCACCCTGTAGGTAGTAATGTTTAAACTGTGTCACTAGCCACCCTGTAGGTAGTAATGTCTAAACTGTGTCACTAGCCACCCTGTAGGTAGTAATGTCTAAACTGTGTCACTAGCTACCCTGTAGGTAGTAATGTCTAAACCATGTCACTAGCTACCCTGTAGGTAGTAATGTTTAAACCGTGTCACTAGCCACCCTGTAGGTAGTAATGTCTAAACTGTGTCACTAGCCACCCTGTAGGTAGTAATGTCTAAACCATGTCACTAGCTACCCTGTAGGTGGTAATGTCTAAACCATGTCACTAGCCACCCTGTAGGTAGTAGTGTATAAACCATGTCACTAGCCACCCTGTAGGTAGTAATGTCTAAACCGTGTCACTAGCCACCCTGTAGGTAGTAATATCTAAACCATGTCACTAGCCACCCTGTAGGTAGTAATGTCTAAACCGTGTCACTAGCCACACTGTAGGTAGTAATGTCTAAACCATGTCACTAGCCACCCTGTAGGTAGTAATGTCTAAACCATGTCACTAGCCACCCTGTAGGTAGTAATGTCTAAACTGTGTCACTAGCCACCCTGTAGGTAGTAATGTCTAAACCATGTCACTAGCTACCCTGTAGGTAGTAATGTCTAAACCATGTCACTAGCCACCCTGTAGGTAGTAATATCTAAACCGTGTCACTAGCCACCCTGTAGGTAGTAATGTCTAAACCGTGTCACTAGCCACCCTGTAGGTAGTAATGTCTAAACCGTGTCACTAGCCACCCTGTAGGTAGTAATATCTAAACCGTGTCACTAGCCACCCTGTAGGTAGTAATGTCTAAACCGTGTCACTAGCCACCCTGTAGGTAGTAATGTCTAAACCATGTCACTAGCCACCCTGTAGGTAGTAATGTCTAAACCATGTCACTAGCCACCCTGTAGGTAGTAATGTCTAAACTGTGTCACTAGCCACCCTGTAGGTAGTAATGTCTAAACCGTGTCACTAGCCACCCTGTAGGTAGTAATGTCTAACTCCAAGGATGAAAAAAGGATTTAATTTAGAATGACACATTTGTGCTGCCCGTGTACACAGTGAATGGCCGGCGTATCTGGGGACTGACTGCGATCATCCTGCATCAAGTGCTTCACCTCATTGCAGGCGGTCTGTACATGTCTAAGATAGGACTGTTGAATTGGCACCCAGCAGAACATTCAGACACGTGAATAACTTGAATACACAGATCTTCCGAGATCTCCTGCATTTTGGTAATTTTTCAAACATCCTCCTGATTTCCAATAGAACTCTATTGTCGTATCTGATTATAAGATTTTTTCCATTGATTTCCAGATTTTTTTTTTTAGTTTATTTACAGACAATTGTACAATATAATTTAATGAGTTATGGATGTAAATAAACTTAATAAACAAGAATCTGAAAATTACTTCACTTCATGGTTTTTATCCTTGAAAAAAACTCCCATAATGAGATCCCATGTGGATGGATATCTCCAGCTATTTGCTTGTGCCAACTTGGAAGGTCTGAACACAGTACATGTGAGGTTCTGTGAAAACACCACTCAACATCCAGGAAACACCTCCCGCACTATTTAATTCCAATACCTATTAAGATTTCATTGGATAAAATAAATTAGTTGTGGAGTTTGCAAAACTCACCCTCCCAGTAGTTAACATTTCTAAGATTTTAACACACTTTCTAAATGCTTGATAATGTGCATGTGGCACTGTGACACTGTCTAATGTATATTATGACTTTGTCATGGTTTGTCCATAACGGATGTTTTCATGTCTCCCCAATGTGTAATGTTCTCTCCTTGCCATAAAGAATGTCATCATGCTGTTACACTTTTATTGTCTTTCTACCTGTGTTCGGCAGCTTTCAGCAGAATTGTGTTAAGCTTTAATTAATATATAAAGGTTTGTATAACTATATACAATGGCTCTGTGTTCACCCATCGCGTTCTTTTACACCGATATCCATTTTCTTTGAAAGTATCTTTATTATACATGCAACCTTACAATAAATACAATTTTTTTACAATTTGTTTTAAAGTTAGTTTCTTTCAAAGGCCTGTTTTTACATGCTATGTATTCCATAAAGGTTTACTTTGAGATGCAAGTGATTTTAGAACTCATAGTAAGCCTGGCCCTGTAGTTCTGAAGAGACTGGCGACTGTAGTCTATTAATAATGCAATTATTTTTCAGTCACGAGAAACAATGATAAAATGACTGTGAGGTGAGAAACGATTAAAATATTAATAGAATAAGTCTGGCCCATTATTTCATGTGTCACGATTTAGGCTCTCTGAGCAAAGGGGTAAGACATTTCACATCTGACACCTTATATATTCTGTTATAAATACTGGGACCTAAGGCTGGTTTAATCCTAGTTTAATACAAGTATGGGACTCTGGTGCTGGGGGAAGTATCAGCTTGCTTGATTTTGCAGAATTTGCATTGTTTCCGATGGCCCTTTGATTTCTTAGAACAACCAGGCACTTGTTAAACATGTCAGCCCCTAGTATAATTAAGAATTAACCAGAATCTCCCACTTTTAGAACAATTTCTGAGAAAACCACTAACGTTATATTCTTGATTGTAGTGGCAAATGGTTCCGTGCGTTGCCACAAAGCCATGTTTCTTGTTTTGCTTTAAAACTAACAAAAATACAAGGCCAAAATATCATCAAACCTAGTCTGAAACGTTCGAATGCTAAAATGTCCACACAGCAAAGTATACAAATATGATTCAATAAATCCAACTGTCGAGCGTAGCTCTACTAAGCAAATACCTTTTTACACTTAGTGGTTACTGGATTGGCACTTTTAATGAATAATTAAATGTACCAACAGAAATGTACTGTGCAGTTCTAGACAAGGAAAATTGGTATACATGAGTGGAAAGGATAAGTCTTTCAGCATGGTCTTTGGAGACCGGAACTGATTCAACACAGTAACACAATACTGCAATGGTTTATTGTGAGCCAGCTAGTAAAGCATTTAACAAACAGTCATGGTCTTGCATAATATCACAGGTAAACAATATGGTGTCTGAATTACAATCGATAGCATCGCATGCTCTGGTTTTGCACGGCATGAGCTGTTCAATAGAACTACCGGTAGTTATAATATCTCTATTTATTCCAGTATGATATTATGCCTGGTCTTCCAATGAGGACATGCTGCATGCCAAGTGCATGACACTACATTTGGCATCTAAAATCTATTAAATACTGATATTCAGGTAAATGTGCTAAACTATTTTCAAGAATTATTAACAAAATTAGTGAAAATGTACGTAATGTACTTTTAATAATACTGCCCATATTAAAAATTTATATATACAATATAAGGGTGAAACAGACATAACTTTGCCAATATACTGTCAGATGTAAAGATATCCTTCAAAAGGAGAAACTGTATAAGTCACCCTTTTGTGTCCACAACATATATATGATTATGTGCATTTGAGCAATCATAACCAACAAAACGAGTTCTTGTTTCTACACTAATCTCGGGAATGTGCATCAGAAGAAACTAGAAGGAACATAAAAAATGTTGTATGACAAACATGCATGATGCCTTTTCTACACAATGCTACAATGGGGCTTGTTAACAGTCATATACAGAGACAGTTGTAGTAATATATCAATACTTGAAGAACAGTCTGTAAGGCCTAGTGGTTGTAAAAATTAACACTGTACAATTTAGTTTACTTAAATTGTTAAACATAATACCGGAAATCCAGGTCAACATTCCTCTGTTTCTATTAGTACAATACACTGTGTAAAACATCACTAATCTCATACAGTATGATGTATTACAGAGTCAACCTGTAATTATTTACAAGTGTATACGCAGTTAACGTGAAACAAAGCACCACAGCAAGGGATTCCAAAAGCAAATCCCGACATAAAACACACTGAAAAAAAAAAAAAAAATATCACAGTCAGAAATATATAACTTAGACACATTTCGTGAGATCTTGTAAATGTGAAATCTTGCCCCAATATGCTGGCAAGTCATCGTAGCAAATTACAATGTAGCTACTATATATATACAACGCATGCAGATTCCGCTCACAAAACAATGTCTGTCATTGGTCACACGCAACCAATAAGACAACAAATTCTATCCGAAGACAGATTATTGATCTTTCTTTATATATAATCCAATGATGCTATGATTACAGCAATCGAAATGTGGAAAGGTAGTATGTTTTGTTCAGAGTATACTGAAAAACTGAAGTGAAGAAATCTTTGCTTTAACATGAACAAACATGACAAAATACCAATTAGGTGTAATTTATATTGACCTAAACCGAACTGAAGAAATCTTTAATTTACCATGAACGAATATAACAAGATACCAATTAGGTATGTCATTTTTATTGCCCTTATAAACCGAACTGAAAAAATCTTTGATTTACCATGAACGAACATGACAAAAAGTATTTTTCTTGATCTCAAAACTTTGTTTAATTAATCAGATCTAGAGAGGTTGCTCTTTCTTTGTCTCCTGATCGCGCAGGTGTTGAACTAGATCGTGTCTAGAGATCATTCCACGGCCAGGCGGGGCCTCCGCCTGCCCTGGCGGAGGCTTCAGGAACTCAGGGGTCTGAATGAATTTGTTGTGCCGACTGACGTAGTTCTTGTGCACGAGGTTCACGGGGTTCACCTTTGTCGATGTCTCACGCAGGTTGGCGTAGCGCAGCTGCACTCGGGCCTCAGGTGGAGGATTCAGGTAGGACGTCGTGTAGGAAGTGCCGTAGTTGTTCAGCCTTGTGCCATCACTCGTCTTCTGCCACTGTTCCTGCTTTTTCTCAAGAAGTCCAAATCTGGTTGGTTGCCCTGTGTATAATCGGAAGTGTTTATTACACCTAACAATGACACAAAAACATAACGTAACAACAGTTAATATTCAAACATATGTTTTATGCAAATTACTACAAAATTATTCTTATCATTTATTTATTTTTCAGCTGCCAACTGTTGTAAATGACTGAAAGGGTCAGGGAGACTGTCACTAAGAAAGAACTTAGCCACCCAATTAATTAATATTATGCAAATTAATTACATACCGATTTTAAAGTGATGATGAGTTCCTTCCAGATTCTCGCCGCAGATACAGAGAAAGCGTGCTTTCCCAGGTTAAGCATATTTTTACAATCAAAAAGTTGTGAGAAAGGACGTAAGAGAAACAGCCATTTACCTTGTATAGGATGGTCGTTCTTCTCTGGTCGCCAGCCAAGTTGGTGACCGTTCCACGAGCGGAGGACGGGGAAGCGTTGGCAAGAAGGTCGCTCCCGTTGATTGTAATGCTCATCGTACCAAGAGATCAGCTCATTTTTGTAGCCGTTGTGATGGTAGAGGAAGAAACGTTTGTCGAGTCCTTCGTCCCGCACTCTCTGTTCCCGACGGAGGACGCAGTCAGGGAAGCAACCCCCATACTGCTTGAAGTCAACCTGGTAAGTGGACGGGCGTGGCCGTGTCTTGTCCAAATAGAACTGCAATGGCAAGAGAGATACGGTTACTTCAGTCATTCACATTTCAAGATGCAAACCTTCAAACCTGATCCATGATACAGTCCAAAACAGATATCCACTTAACAAGGTATTTAAGCAGATCTGACCTTCTGAAAACAAATCAGTAAAACAAAATATCATGCCCAAATCTCACTAGTAAACTGACACCAAAATTATAAGAACAATTTCACAGATGACACAAGAGCAGCATAATGTTGGACTTTGCAGTCAAAACCTGTTCCACTAAACACCAGCCTGCTAATTTAACATACATATTCCAGGTCTGCGCTCATGATGTCTCCTCTGCAAACACCGGCCTTCTAATGCTCTCTCAAACCCAGAACTTATACCCAAAACACGGTACAACGTACACACATCAACATAACTGTCCTGACATGCCCAGTGCAGCATGGGCCACAGCCAAGCTGTCCTGATCAAAGATTATTCTAGGTGATATCAAATCTACATTGTCGCATTATCACAACCTGGTAACATGTCAACAAGCACTGCAAGATTCCCAGGACCCAGTGACCTGCCATTATGTAAGCCAGCAGCCTTAGTGCTCACCGGTCATTGCACAATGACAAATGTATCAACGTCACCTTGGCAGCCCAAATCAGGCAAACAAGGTGAATACGGTAAACATCCACCACACAAGTTCAAACTTATATATATGTAAATTCATTGGTTGATCATTTCAGTTGAAGACCATTCGTAAGGGACATGAACATTTGGCTGACTTCCAACATGCTCAACGATCAGATGATGTGCTTCCAGAGACAGCTGTATTGCTCTCAAGAAGTCATCCCTCTTAAGGTAATGTGTTTCTTAGAGACAGTTGTATTGCTCTCAAGGGGTCATCCCTCTTAAGGTAATGTGTTTCCTGTTACAATGTACCAACAGTTCCCAGAATACATGTTAACAGCCACCATTGTCATGGGGCAACCACCCTTGGTTTGTGTCACATTTCAGACTGATGTGACCAACAAGAAAATTATTATATATTACAAACAGCACAGAATTTTGCTCCTGCTTTATGTTACTTTATAACGTTAATCAGCAAACATTTGATTATGAAATATTTCTTCTTGATTACATGTTTATTTATTTAGTAAATCTCATTTGTCAGTGTACACTATCATCTATTTATCAAAGACTATTTTATCCAACTCGATAATTATATATCTAAATACTCGCCATACCTATGCCAGTGCAGGTGCATACATGCGTGTGTCTGCATGTTAAATTTGAAGACACTTCCATTAGCCATGAATGACAGGCAAGAACATGTCCCTACAGACTTATTGTTGTGCAACTGGAGACAGTGGATCATCAGCAATGGTAATTGGCAATATCCTCACTGAAGAAAAGTTAATTGTATACTGAAAAATGAAGCAAGTTGATTATTTTAATCTCATTTAGTGGCTGTAGTGAGCATACTAACATTTTGTGATTTTAGTGTTAGCTTACGTGTTTTTAATGGTCCACTCAGCTTTTCTGAAACAAGGTATATATGTGCCTGTTGCATGTATAAAGAAATGTTTCTATAAAAGTTATACGTAGTCTTTGACATTAAAAACCTCCCCCTATGGATTTACAAATTATGACCTGTATTCATACCAAATTTGTCTATATCATTTACTTTTTGTGAGTTTTTAAATGGCATTACCTCTTTTCCAACTAAATTAGGAGTGGTGGCATAAATTCTCAAAGTCCAAAAACGTATATAAATCCCAGCAGCAGTGTCGCCACCAAATGAGTGAAATGGGTATTAATGCACAATGACACTAGGGTGTCTTGGTAGCCATGTCATATCAGTTTAATCTGTGTATTGGCATTTTTGGTGGTTTTTGTGTTTATTTTTTGTCTTAAATTTATATTTTTTGGGTATATATTGATGAGTGAATATTGAAACCTCTTGTTATGAATTGTGTTGATGGTTGCATATCCTTCATCGATAATTATATGGAGGCTGGCGGCTATTGGCTGCGCTTTTTGATTGGTAATATGCGCGTAATCTTACGTCCCACACCATTTACACTTACATTTTTGGGCCTGATAAGTTACGCGACCACCCCTTCGATGTGCTTTTGCAAATAACCTCCCCTTAATTTGCATTATCCACTCATATGAAGGTTCATACAAAGTGTGAACATAATCTCTCTTGCTGTTTTCAACAGTTGAGGAAACCAAATTTTAACTACATTTGATGAGACAATTCAAACATGCTGAGCTAAAATACAAACATAAATGTCAGCAAGTGGTTATCGGACTCTGTGAAATTTAAGGTTGTTTACCTACTTGTCAGAGTCACAAATTTTTGTTTGACAGAGCTTTTGAGACCCTCTCAGTCCGTTTATGATCTTCAGTCTGAACTGCTCTCCTGTGTCATGTGACCATATTGGTGGTTGTCACGACAGCAGTTCCAGAAAAAATGCAGGAGGTTTGATGATAGTGGTTTTCTTGGAATTGCTGTTTTCTTGGAATTGCTGTCATGTGACAACCACAAACAAACAAGGCAGTTAAAGGCCACAAGGCACTTAATTTGTGGCAGTTGCAGTAACTGGGTGGACTTCGTCAAGTCTGGGTGCGAGAAGTCCTGGGCTGAGGTCCAGGCAGATAGTTTTAGTTTTGAGTGTAGGGGATGTACGAAGATGAAGGAACTAGAGGTGGAGTTGGAAGAGCTGAGGCTGCTCGTTGTGGCAATGGTGGGAAGGGAACAAGGGGGTTGTGCCAGTAGTTCCCGTGGGGGAACAGTAGATGATAAAGTGGGGAAAGACACAATAGATGCTAGGGAGAGCTCACCGCAGCCTGGGAGGAAGCTGAGAGGAGGGAAGGTGACAGGTCGTAGGGAGACAGGACGTAAGGAGACGGGAAGGAAAGGAACGGGAGGGAAGACAACCGGAGTGAAGGAGAGGGGAGTAGGGGAGACAGGAGGGAAGGAGAAGGGAGTGGGGGAGACGGGAGGGAAAACAACCGGAGTGAAGGAGAGGGGAGTGGGAGAGACAAGAGCAAAGGAGTGGGAAGTGGGGGAGACAGGAGGGAAGGGGTCAGGACAGAATGTGATGGAGGGGGTCGAACGGAAGAGTTATTCTGCAGCAGTGATAGAGGGGGTGAGGAAGAGAGCAAGGGTGTTTGTGGGGGATTCGATAGTTAGGAAGACCGACAGAGTCTTAAACAAGGGAGATGATGTGGTGGTCTGCTTGCCTGGAGCCAAAATAGAGGCGATAACTGAGAGGGTAAAAAACATCGTAGGCTCGGGTAAGGGTGGATCTGTTTTAGTACACGTAGGGACAAATAACGTAGAGAGGGAGGGTACAACTGCCATAGTTAGGAAATATAGGCAGTTGGTCAGAACACTAAACCAGAAGCGGGTTGAGCAGGTAATACTGTCAGGGATTTTACCTGTAATGGGCAGGAGGGGTCACAAATATCGAAATTGTCGGGGGATGGCAATTAACATGTTAGTCCAGAAGCTATGTAGGGAAAAGGAAGTTGGATTTGTGGATTTATGGGGAAGTTTTGTTGGGAGGGCTGATATGTACATGAAGGATGGGCTTCATTTAAGTGGAAAGGGGGCGGCAGTATTCGCGGACAAACTTTCAGCAGCAGTAGATAGTGACTTGGGTACAATGACAAATATTTTTGGAAGTAAACATTCTTTAAACTAGAAGTGCAGGGGGGTTACCTAGAGGTGTCTCAAGCAGAACAAGAGGCCACTAGCACAGATAAACCAATATCAAATCATCCGAAAAACATCTCTGAAAAAGGTTATAGATGCGTATGTTTAAATGCAAGGAGCATAGTAAATAAGAAAAACGAATTAAACATTATGGTAGAAGATATTGACCCTCACATAATTGGTATAACTGAATCATGGGCCAACATAGATATAACAGATGCTGAATTAGGACTGACAGGATATGTAATGTTTAGGAAAGATCGAATAGGAAGAAGGGGCAGGGGAGTTATTTTATATGTTAAAGAATCCATTCAGGCTTATGAAATAAAACTAGAAAGGGAAGCAGATTGCGATGAAGCTGTTTGGTGCAAAATTGTTTCAGGAAATTCAAAATTAACTATTGGATTAGTTTACCGAAGTCCAAACATAAACGAAGAGGACAACACAAAAATAAAAAACGCTATAAAGGAAGTTAGTAAAGGGGAATGTATCATAATGGGAGATTTTAACCATGGACACATACAATGGAATTCTCTAGAGAGCACAGGGATTGAGGACCAACAATTTCTATTTTTAATCCAGGATAGCTTTCTTACTCAGCACGTACTAGAATCAACCAGGGGAGAAAATGTATTAGATATAGTTTTGTCATCACAAAAAGAATTAGTGGACAATGTAAAAATATTTGAACCATTGGGTAATAGTGACCATAATCAAATACATTTTGACATCAATGTAAAATCAGAAAGTAAAAATAAGAAAACGTACAAGAGAAACTTCCACAAAGGTAACTACAAAGATATGAGAAAATACTTAGCAAAGCTAGATTGGAATAACATGCTGATGAATGAAGACCGCAATTGAATGTTGGAATATTCTAAAATATGAAATTGAGAGTATCATCGATAAATTTGTTCCCTTCCAAAAACAAGGAAAACGGTGTAGAAAGAAACACTTGTCAAAAGAGGCTATTAGAAAAATAATGCTAAAACAAACTATGTGGAGGGTTTATAGGCGTACCAGAAAGGATGAAGACTATGCAAAATACAAAGAGGCACTTAATGCAGCTACAACTGAAATCAGACAATCTAAAAGAAGCTATGAGCAAAAACTAGCATGTAACATAAAAAATGACAGCAAGAGTTTTTATGCATATGTCAGGAGTAAACAAAACGTACAAGACAAGGTTGGACCTCTAGAAGACAGTGCTGGAAATATAATATCACAGGGGTTTTTAATGGCGGAAGACCTAAATGGTTACTTCAGTTCAGTGTTTACCAAAGAAGATATTAGTTCATTACCAGTTGCTGAAGCTAAATTTCAGGGGGCTAAATCTGACTATTTAGGTCCGTTAATTGTAACTCCAGAATTGGTAGCTAAGAAAATAAAGGCAATGAAGGATAACAAATCACCGGGAGTGGATGGGATTCCTCCAAAATTACTAATGGAAACAGTAGAACAAATCAGTATACCACTTGCAAGAGTATTCAACTTGTCATTAAAAGAGGGAGTTGTTCCGTTTGAATGGAAAGAAGCAAACATCATACCATTATTTAAAAAGGGTTCGAGAAATAAGTCAGAGAATTACAGACCAGTGAGTTTAACGTCAGTGATTTGTAAATTATTAGAAAGGTTAATTAAAGACCATATGGTGGACTTCCTCGTTAAGCATAAATTATTAAATTCATCTCAACATGGATTCCTTAAAGCGAGGTCATGCTTAACAAATATGTTATGTTTAGAAGAAATCACTAAGTGGATAGACGTGGGATCACCAGTAGATATTATCTACTTAGATTTTCAGAAAGCTTTTGACAAAGTGCCACATCAAAGATTACTACTTAAATTAAAAGCCTATGGTATCGGGGATAGCATAACTGATTGGATAGAACAATGGCTGACTGACAGAAGACAACGAGTTGTAGTAGATGGAGAAGTTTCAAATTGGAAATCGGTTTTGAGTGGGGTACCTCAAGGATCAGTATTAGGACCTATATTATTCTTAATTTATATCAATGACTTGGACGACAGTATAACAAGTAACGTACTGAAATTTGCGGATGACACAAAACTGTTTAGAAAGGTTAATACTGATGGTGATAAACAACATTTACAAAACGATCTAGACAGATTAGTGAAATGGTCTGAGAAATGGCAGATGCTGTTCAATTTTGGGAAATGTAAATGCTTACATACAGGACATGGGAACTTGAATGTAAACTATAAAATGGGAGATACTGCTCTGGGTACTACTGTAAAAGAAAAGGACTTAGGAGTTACAATGAGCGCTGATATGAAAGTTTCAGAGCAGTGTGGTATTGCAGCTTCAAAGGGTAATCAAATTCTTGGATTGATTAGAAGAAACATAACATACAAGGGAAAAAAGTTAATTATACCTCTTTATAAAGCAATAGTTAGACCTCATTTAGAATACTGTATACAAGCATGGAGACCATATCGTAAGAAGGATATAGATACGCTTGAACGCATACAAAGGAGAGCAACTAAAATTATTCCAGAACTTAGAGACCTTAGTTATGAAGAACGCCTGAAAGAATGTGGTTTAACAACTCTAGAGACAAGGAGGTTAAGAGGAGATCAGATTGAAGTTTTTAAGATATTGAATGGGTATGAAAATATTGATAGAAATATGTTTTTCTCACTCAAGAAGGATAGCAGAACTAGAGGACATGAGGTAAAATTAGTAAAGGATCAATGTAGATTGGACATCAGGAAGCACTCGTTCTCACAGAGGACAATAAATGAATGGAACAAATTGTCTACAGATTGTGTAACTGCTAGCAGCGTGAATATGTTTAAAAACAAGGTTGACACATATCTCAGGATGGCGGGTTATAAGTAGATGAACATTGTTGGACTCTCGATAAGCCAATGGCTTCGTTGTCCACTTGCCATCTGGGCCTTTGGCTTGGATGGCAAATGTTAAATCTTGTTAAACATGGACCAGGAAAGCAGGTCAGACTGACACTGATGAAGGGACCGAGAGGGTCTCCAAAGCTCCGTCAGACACAAATGAATGAGTCTGAATGGTAGCTAAACTACCTTTAATACAAACACAGTGTATTTCATTATTTTATATAAAGTATTCGCTGAGAAGATTTGAGAACAAAGTTGTTGCATCACTAATACTTGGGTAGCTTCTAACAACACGTTGTTAGAAGCCACCATCCAACCCATCATCCCAACCATTATTTGAACCATCACCAACCCATCATCCCAACCATCATCCCACCCAGCATCCTAACCATCACCCAACCCATCATCCGAACCATTATATGAACTATCATCCAACCCATCATCTCATCCAACATCCGAACCATCATCACCATCATCCAAACCATCATCCTAACCATCATTCGAACCATCATCCCTACCATCATCCTAACCATATCCCAACCATCATCCATCTCATCATCTGAGCCATTACATGAACTATCATCCAACCCATCATCAGACCCATCATCTGAACCATTATATTTGCAACAATATTATTGGCTGGGCTCACGTTTACATATTTAATTGTATTTTTTGTTTAGTCATTTGGTTAGTAGAATTGTTTTTCTTAGCCAATGTACTTTTTCCCAGCCAAATTGACAAAAGGTGTTCCATTCTGTTTAGCCAAACTTAATATTGTTCAGCCAATGGGGATCAGTAAATGCGGGTAGTTAGCGCGAGCCTAGATTGGCATTGTAGCAGATAAAGACACTGTGGTAAAAAAAAAAAGGTTGGTGGTCTGCGACAAATAGCGGTTTTGCGGTTTATCATGTGCGCTACAAGATATTCATGGTAACATGCCAATATTATACAATCTGGTTTTGTCTAGCACATTTTGATATAAAGTATCCGCACAGCTGTGGGCTCCAGTTGGAATGATTATGATTATGTTTTGATAATACAGTGGTACGATGTAGACATTGCATTAATACACGTTTAATTGTCACCACCCATCATATCATTAAGTTGTTCGTCAGGGCTGACCTCAACCACCGTAACAGGTGCGAATTGGTTTCAAATGACAGGCATTGTCCAGTGTTGTTCCGTATGGGGCATGGCTCTGTCGGCTTCTGTGATATAGTAAATGGGGCAGGAGTAATTACCAGTGTAATTCACATTATGCGCTAAGTGACTTTGTGTCCACTGTTTAAGATATGCAATGCATATCTGCACACTCCTGTGCAGTTATGCCCTACTACACCAGGATAATAGGGCATAACAACACAGATTTCTATGAAACTTACATCAAACAAAATACGTAGCTGTAAATATGCCTAAATCGTGCATCAAGCACAACTTCACATAAACACATAAATGTACCAATTAAGTGTAATTACTAATAAAATATATAATAAGCAAATGATACACACTCAATACAAAATCATGGAGTGACATTGACTTATGTTCAACGTATGTCAAAGGTATTACCATACTGCACCGAACTGACGATGCCAATAACATTTTGCTAGATGGGGCAATGCATGTTGCACTCACATTTTTTAATTCAACCAAAATGTTATCAATACATCCACAGGTCAATATAACGACACATGTCAAACCATAGGGCTGTAGCTTGAATAGTTTCTGAGTTATGACCATTTCAAATTTGGCGGATCCTGTCGTTTGTGCCAATTTTCAGAAATCATGATGATTTCTTGTTCTACTTCAAATACTAATAACTCATAAACTTGTTGAGCTAGAACTCTGAAATTTGGCCTGCTTATTCTCCATTACATGTGGATAGTAACAGACATACTATAGTTCCACATCTGTATATCAGTTCTCCCACAATATGCTATTGAAGTTGTGCGTTTTTATGTGTTTTTTTAGTGCAACAAGATTGTCTTATTTTGGTTGATTTGAGATGGAACGCTCCAAATATACTTTTTCTTACTGGAGTTGTAGTTTGGTAACTGGCAGTTGTCTACTATTACATATACTAGTCAAGGCAAAATTGTACCCTTTTGACATAAATAGTTCACTAGTTAAGGCGCATTTTAGCTTAAAGTGCAGACATGCCCCACCTTCCCATACTATGCATAATTCAATATTAAGTTAACTCTAAATTAACTTTAAATTACCTCTAACTGGTGTCAAAGAGGTTTTAAAATCAACTGACACAATGTTATCTAAAACTCTATTTTAAGACAAACACAAATAATTAAGGTAATTATCTTGATTATTGATCTTTCTTTATATATAATCCAACAATGCTACGATTACATATATTCGTTGTAAAATAAAAACAATCGAAATGTTGAAAGGTAGTATGTTTTGTTCAGAGCATACTGAAAATCTGAAGTGAAGAAATATTTGCTTTAACATGAACAAACATGACAAAATACCAATTAGGTGTAATTTAAATTGACCTAAACCGAACTGAAGAAATCTTTAATTCACCATGAACGAACATAACAAGATACTAATTAGGAGTCATTTATATTGAACTAAACCTAGCTGAAGAAATCTTCAATTTACTATAAACGAACATAACAAAATACCAATTAGGTATGTCATTTTTATTGCCCTTATAAACAAAACTGAAAAAATCTTTGCTTTACCATGAACGAACATGACAAAAAAGTATTTTACTTCATCTCAAAACTTTGTTCAACTAATCAGATCTAGAGAGGTTGCCCTTTCTTTGTCTCCTGATCGCACAGGTGTTGAACTAGATCATGTCTAGAGATCATTCCATGGACAGGCAGGACCTCCATTGGAGGGGCTGTGGCATTGTAGAGGTCAGTCATAGCCCATTAGTACCGATATATAACATTCTTAGATTATATTTGTAGAAGATCATTTGGCTGTTTGGAGATGCAATAGGATTTCCAAGTTCTGATCAATGTACTTATAGATGGCTTACAATGTAAATGAACTTCATAAATAATACTGACTGTCAAACAGGGTTAAAGCTCTCATTGTTGCCTGGTTAAATCAACCGTCTAGTAACAATTACCTCCCTGTAGTTGAATAAAATGGTGTTATTAACGTGTCATTAATACATGCTCATTTTAACACCGATTCTGTGAACAAGAAACACATTTAGCCACTTTCAGAATCTTTCTCACTGCATGCTTCTGCTGCTTAGAATAATGGGCACATTATCCCATTATTGAATATCGGCTAAGCTTAATCTGTTATAGATTAATGCCAGATGCTATATATGAGACAATGGAATGACATTTTCCTAACAATTCACTGGCTCTACTGTGGAAAATCTGAATTTTGCGCAGAAGAATAACATTAATGTAAAACAGTGTTATAAATATTGCGCAGAAGAATAATATTAATTTAAAACAGAATTATAAATATTCATAGGCATACATAGCATCTATGATTTTTTATGTAACTGTACTTTATCTGACTGAAATACATGATATGCAATTAATGTTTTTCAGTCCAGACAAAAAACAGCAGGTATCTCAGCAGAAATTAACTAATCCTGCTTCGATCTCTCAATTTATATTACTATAACTATTAACCAAACTACTGAGAGAACAACTACTTCCTGCTACAGAGTATGTAGAAAATAATAACTGCCGTACCTAAAATAAAAAAGAAAATTGTGTTTAATCAGAAGGACAATATGATGAGTATAGCTGAATGTGCTGTCTTCTTAGCTAGTCACAAATGTGCCTGTGGTGGTGGTGGGGGGGGGTCCAGGTTTCAATTAGCTGTAGATAAATACTTTTCTTGTACCACAATAACAGTTTCTTGTATAAATTAATACATCACACTGTCACAAAATGCCAACCGGTGTCAATAAGACTAAATTAATAAATTTGCAGCAGGTTGGTCATCCATAATAGCAGCAAAAATTCCGCCAAGCCAGGTAGACAAGCCACGTAGACAAGCCAGGTAGACAAGCATGCTGTATTGTTATAAAGAACAACTGCATGAGAGGATGCTCTGCTGCAGAACAAACATTACTATTGTTACAACAATTATTTTCTGCAGCTTAATAGATTTATATGACCAGCACTATTAAAGTCTAAGACGGTACAATTCCTCTTCCTCATCAAAATGCTTAATGATGATGTCAATCTGACAGTGCCAGATTAGCAATACATATTGATTATCATCCATCACTCAGATGACTGCATGGTCCATGGAGTATTAACTTAAAGTGAAATAAAAGTCATGGTTCTGGGGCTATGCACCTAAGAGATAATAAAAACAAACCATGTGCAACTAAAATCTAGAATATCATGTCAGTGGTTTACTCAGAATGTGTTCTCAAAGTGGGAGATTCTAGTTATTTCTCCAGTTGACTGAGGGCTGACATGTTAATCAGCGAGACCGATAAGTGCATGCATAGTTCTATGAAAATCGGGTAACCGAGACTATTGTGACGTATTAAGGGAGGCCAGAATACACAGAACCAACACAGTCTCAAACAAACGTGTTATTTTGCCAGAAAGAGGACTAGTTTAGTAAACAAAGGCCAAAATATGCTACATAAGTTGAGTTTGGACACAAAGAGCATAGCATATTGGCAAATATAGGAATAGGTGCATACACATATATATTTTCATTTGGTGAGAGAATTTTGCTAGACTTTGACACTCGTGATGTAGGGTTGTCTAACAGAATGGTGCGGCCCATGAAATTAATATGATGTGTGTTCAACAAGGTTTTCCTATTAAATCACTAGCGTGATATTCTTAATTGTAGTTTGGCAATTCCACCAAATGGTCAACCTTACCATAATTTTTTCAAATTTGGTTTATCTATGTAAATAGGGTACCATTTTGAAGACTAACATTTGTACTAAAGGGCAATATGATGGATGCATCAATGTCATTGCTTAAATCACAAAATATGCTAAAAAAAATGCTAAAAATGGTGGTATACAATATGCGACTTTTCCGAAAATATTAACTTTCTGAGAAAAAAAAATTTTTCATCATATTTTCTTTTTTGTTACAGATTTTTTTTATGTAGTAATGAGATAGGGTGACAATGTAGTTATAGGAATCCTTGTTTCAATTTGGGTCAAATATGGCATGTACGTCCATAACACAACATTTTTTATTGTATTGTTTAGTAATTGCTTAAATAAAAAATTTAAATATGCAAAGTACATTTTTAGTCCTGGTCTTGCACAATTACTTAACTTTATTTTATTCATCATAGTTTATGGTTTATCTTCATTATGGACGTACACATTGTGTGTATGTCCATAACACTGTACGCACATAATACAATTCTCAGTTGATAGGTCTACCACATTTTGTCACATATTTGAACTACACTGGATACATACCATACATAACTCACTATGTAGCTCTAAAGCCAATTGAGCTATTTTTTTCACTTAATGCTAGTTCTGTCACAAAGCAAAATTACTGCACCGAGCATTGCAATTCTAAATCGACTGGGACATCAGTATGGACATGGACATGTACAGTTGCATAATACAACATCATAACAAAGGAATTTGATTAACCAAGGATATGTGAAATAGAGCATGTCCCAACTCCTAAAGCAGTTTATCTTTGAGAGTCTTGTCACCTTAGTCAAATCTGGTCCATTTCGGGAAAAAATATATATAAAGAAAGATAGCATGCAAACATTGGAAGAAGTGAAACAATGCTTCTAGATCTGACATACTAAAATTAAATAATTTATTGTAACTATTTTCAAAAAGTATAAAATATACAGCAAAATTCTTTACCAAAGAAAACATATAGAGAACACGGAGGGGAAATAGAAAAATAGAAATAGAGTATGTCCCAACTCGTAAGGCAGGTTATCTTCGAGAGTCTTGTCACCTTAGTCGAATCTGGTCCATTTGGGATAAAAAATTAAAGAAAGATACATGCAAAAATTGGAAGAACTTTTCTAACTATTTTCAAATACAAATAAACAAAACATGATTTACAAAAAAACAAAGAGAACAGTGAGGGGAAGAAGAGAACAGTGAGGGGAAGAAGAGAACAGTGAGGGGAAGAAGAGAACAGTGATAGGAAGAAGAGAACAGTGAGGGGAAGAACATAAATACTCCAGTACATGAACATCATTTTGTTATCTGATCACATCAAAGTTAGCTTGCTAGAATTTTGATAAGAGACTATTTGTATTATTAAATATCTAGTTGGATGTCCTTATTTACTTACTGAATTAATGGTTGACTCTGAGACAAGTTACGCACTCACGTTTTATTGAATATTGCAATTGTTCATTGTTCATTAGTTTACGCCTCAGCCAAACAGTTATGTTTCTCTGTTTATTATGCTACATAAGCATTTTGAAAAAGTGTAAGTGAAAGTGCAGATAGAGTATTGCTAAGAGACTACTTTTGTACACCACTGTTATTCAAAGATGCATGATTGTTATTGAATATTGCAATTGTTCAGTTAATTACTTTCAAATCTTAGTTCATAATGATCTTTTGGGTCTATATTTCTTTATTAGTTATGCTGCAGGAGCCTCGATGAAAGGGCTTCCTGAGAAGACCAACATATTTTGACTTGAAAAAGAAAGAGAACAGACCGAATATCAGGCTCTCAGTGAAACTGTTGACAATTATGATTTTGTTCATAAAACATTAAATAAAATTTTATGAATATTCTGATTCTTCATAATATATGCATTTTTGAAGTTTTATTTCAATTAGTAATGTTTTTAAGTTGATATTATGTAATCTGTGCATTTTAAATAGAGAAATGTTAAGTGTATGTCCATAACATTCTGAGATGTACGTCCATAACAGGAAACGCGTACGTCCATAATGATGATGACCTAGTCATTAGCAGGAAATGAATTAATTTGTACATTATTTGGAAGCTTAAACTCTAGTGTACAAACACACAGTTTTGTTATATCTTTATGTTTTCATACTTCACAGAGTTTTTTAAATGTTTAAGCAACATTCAAAAACAATTTGAGTACGTCAATGACAGGATTATTTTTAGAACATTTCTCAAAAATTAGTAAAGTTGGAGGGCTACCATTGGGCATGTTGATTGTACTAGGTAAGTTACACATTGTGCCCATTTCAAAATACACTATTCCAATTGTGCTGTATTATATGTCTTGACAAAGTGTCCAAAAATTCCCTGAAATGTACATCCATAACGCAGGAATTGCCCAGTTACAAATAGTTATTTTTTAGTAACTCTTATAGGTGCATAGGCCCAAAATCATGACTTGTTTCCCTCTAAGAATATTTGTATTTATGAACTATTTAAACCATTAAAGTTTAATATTAAGTTACTTTTTAGTACAATTTAACCAGTCACCAGGTTATAAATCATGTCATAATTGATAACATTATCTTATTATTACCAAGCGCTATAGTAAGTCATTATTATTTAATTCGGTTGATGATGTTGTCATTATTATTTGTCACACACACACACACACACACACACACACACACACACACACACACACACACACACACACACATATATGTATATATAGGAGAGGACGTCTACGAAGAAGTATACAGGCCTAACGCATTACCAATGAGTCTTCGTAGACGTCCCCCCCCCCACACACACACAGTACACATCTACGACCCACTCCACCCTCACCCAACTAGCCTTCCCACTCACCTGAAGGCGGTCTTCGTACCAGTTCCCTATCAGCACCCGCGGCTTGAATTCTTTCTCGATGCGCCAGCCCGGCTGGTCCCACTTCGGTTTCTCGGGTGCACTGCGGTAGCCCGGGTCCCATTCATTCTTCCCGGCCGTCATCCGCACTGCCATCGTGTCCTCTCCTCTGCCACTCAAGTATGCAACTAGGACTTCAAATTACGGCAATTAAGCGTCGACACGCGACCGATAATGATCGAATCGTTCGATAATTACAGCTTTCTGCTCAAGTAGCCCGCGACACCCAGCACGACGGATTTCGGATGGCCGTTGCCGGGAACACAGAAGCCCTGACAACCAAATGCAACAATCACGGCGCGGAGATCTCGAGCGAAATTCAACGTTTTGGTTAAATCAAACCAAAGAATTCTACCGAATAATTGCTCATCGAGTTCCAAATACGAAATAATTTCCCGGAATTATAATCTTTCATCAAAGATTACGCGCCGGATACACACCGGAAATGCTCGTTGCTAGACTAGGTGTCGTCCACGAAATGAGCACCGGTGTTTATTTCGGATACCCTTTATTTCGACATGCTCACTGATTGTGTATTTATAGCAGTGCTAACGGGTACTAACGGATAACACGATATGGGAATTAAAATGAGCCAAATCACTTATCATTAAAATAACAGAATATGTCAACATTTATTCGTCATATACAATGCTTAAGCAATTCGACAGTAAAACATGATTTAAGCTGCAATTAATACCCTCATTAGTAACAGTCTATCTTGGCTCTGGGCAAGATTGAACTATTCACGGTACATGTAGTTGTATAACCAGTGCTAATCCAATGTTATTAATACATCAGTTCATTAGTTAATGTTTACCAAACAGTTGCTACTGAAAATATATTTGTAAGAAACAAAGGGAAACCCATCATGCATTAGTACATTATATGTAGTAAAATATTGTATGCAAATTTATATTTTCTAAAATCTTGCTGTTGGTTTGGTATATACAATATGTGCTGACATATGTATTTACATAAAAAATACTTAGTTGTACAGGATATACAATACTCATCATTGTTCCATTCATATATTGTCCTGTGTGAGAATTTTCTGATATCCAATCTACACTGTTCCTTTACACTTCACCCACTGGCAGACAGTTTCATTTCAATTCCAAATTACTTCTCTAGGAAGCATCCAACCACCATTTAAATGTAGTTGCAAAACAGTTGCTACTGAAAATATATTTGTAAGAAACAAAGGGAAACCCATCATGCATTAGTACATTATATGTAGTAAAATATTGCATGCAAATTTTTATTTTCTAAAATCTTGCTGTTGGTTTGGTATATACAATATGTGCTGACATATGTATTTACATAAAAAATACTTAGTTGTACAGGATATATAATACTCATCATTGTTCCATTCATATATTGTCCTGTGTGAGAATTTTCTGATATCCAATCTACACTGTTCCTTTACACTTCACCCACTGGCAGACAGTTTCATTTCAATTCCAAATTACTTCTCTAGGAAGCATTCAACCACCATTTAAATGTGCAAAAGCTGTCTGTTCCATCACTGTTAGTAGCCAGGTAGACATTTATACAGCTGAATAAATTGAGGCAACGTGGAGTGACAACTATTTTGCAGGCCTAAAATGGCAGCAAGAGGATTTGAAACCATGCCCTGTTGATTAAGAGTCCAACATTTTATCACCATGTCACCTCTCCACACATACTGTTGTACACAAATAGCTGTATCATTGGAATAGAGTGGTCAGCATCACATGTTTGAGTGGAATGCATTTGGTTCTGCCAGCTCTGTCAGTGGGCCTTCGTAGGTCTCGCCTACAACAGAGGGGACCGATCATTATTTTACTACGTTCATGGAATGCAAATGTAGTGCCAGTTATTTTGGATTTTTTTCACCTGAAAAAAATGGTTGTGAACGGGAAAAGTCACATTTGCAGGCTACAACACTTGGATAGTCCCCAACATACACAAGAAAATGTATATCCACAGAAATTGCAACAGGCTTTCAATAGAGAACCTACTCGAAATAACCAGTGAGTAATATAACACTAATCTAAAGGTGAAATTGCATCAGATTGTCACGTATCTATGCCAACACATGCTCAATCGCATGAGATTGTCACGTCTCTATGCCAACGCAGACTCAACCGCATGAGATTGTTACGTATTTATGCCAACGCATGCCCAATCGCATGAGACTGTCGCATATCTATGCCAACACATGCTCAATCGCATGAGATTGTCGAGTATCTATGCCAACACATGCTCAACCACATGAGATTGTCACGTATCTATGCCAACACATGCTCAATTGCATGAGATTGTTGCGTATCTATGCCAACGCATGCTCAATTGCATGAGATTGTCACGTATCTATGCCAACGCATGCTCATTCACATTAAAATGTCAGATCAGCTGATCTTTTTTCATTCTGATGCTAGCATTGTGATTTCTGTTTAATATCAATAAGCGTTATTGTTGGTTCTTTGCTGAAACAGTAATTCTTTAGCTATTTGAGCTCTTATTGTTGTGGACATATAATTTTTCCAACTCTCTAATTCAAAGTTCAAAATTATGTGTTCCATTGACACTCAATCCTGTGATGCAATGCATTTATACACACCCGGCCCGCCATCTAATTATCAAAAACATGATATTCCAGGTACTGACTATTACTTGTAGCAGTCAAAATTATAATGGTTCAACGTGCATGCATTTAAATACACTTGTACCCCATAGCATAGCTACTGTGAATGCGTTTCTGACAGTGACACATGGAGCCCCAACTCAAGACACATTTCATTAAGAAATAAACACCCACCTACACGCTACATATATTTATGGAACACAGTTGACAATCACTGATCAAGTGGAACCATCTGATAATTATAATAACTGTTATTATCCACTGCTGATTAATGGTATCCATTGTTCTTGGTATTTCAATGAGGGTGTGTTGTTTGGGCTGATTGGATTTAAGACATTTTAAGACCAACACTGAAAATGTAAAACTTTTTTGATTAAACAAGCATATCATTCAGCAATAGGCAACCTATTGTGAAATGTGAAATAAAATTGCGAAATTATGAAATAAAATGTAAGACCTTTTTTTGAAAATTCCCATTCTAAATACCTTTTCATGGCCTTATGAAGGAGGATCCAATTTAAGACACACACCTTGAATATGCCATGGGAGCAACCTGCCAGTTTTCAGAGAGGGTGGAGAGACCCTTACCAAGTATGTCAGCCAGAATGTTAAACCGGCAGTTACTGACTAAGTATGTCAGCCAGAATGTTAAACCGGCAGTTATGTACCAAGTATGTCAGCCAGAATGTTAAACCGGCAGTTACTTACCAAGTATGTCAGCCAGAAAGTGAAAGCGGTCAGAACCAAACACCATATGTGTCTTGTGGCAAGTATCATAGGTAACGATGGTGGGAGCACCAAACGCCTGCAACAGATTTGTTTTTAAATAGCAACAACATTATTTCTATAGCACCTATATCATCAGGAATCCCAGCTCAAAGGTACAACAAATCAGAATCTTTAAGCATGATATCACAAACTGGAATGCACAAAAGTGCTCATCAGAGCGAGGGCCCGCCAAAGATTTAGGGTGGAAACCAATTTATAAAAAGTCTTGAGATTTTTGCAGAGGGTAGCTGTAGTTTCAGGTGATTTTAAGGTGATAATCTGGCATTTCAAAGGCTTGTCTCTTGTAAGTAAGATAACAATGTATATTGCAGGTTGTCAATTTACATCATACATGCTTGCATTGCACGTCCCACAAAAATCACACAAATGGACATACCAAACAAAATCAAATAATGAGATATTGTTTATGCAAGTGGAGTGATTTGTGAAGAAGTATAGTAAAGGCTGTTAACAGTGTAATCCCCCCCCCCCGGAAGATGGTTACTTACCCCATGGTCAAGAGCCTCCTGGGTGTATGACCTGAGTCTGTCCTTCACGGCTTTATCTTGACACAATGACATCATATTGGCTATGAGAGTCTTGCTCAAACCAGCACAAGCTGCTGCCTGGAGTACATGACAAACATGTACATTAGATTGTTAGTGCTTCATTGATTCCACAATACAGAATCTTAGTAAACATGTATCTTAAGTACTCTCATGATCACCCAACAGTTTCTTACTTTTGTTGACAGTAAGACAAAAACTTATTACACACAACTTCATACAAGTCCATTTGCTTTCATAATAATGAAATTCATGTTTTATACATATTTTAAACATTATAATACATTTTTCTAATTCTGTATTCATTAAAATATCTAATATAATATGTAATACAAGAAGCAATATTAAAATTAATTCTTAAAACTGTAAGTATTCCACAATCAGCTCCCAGATGGTTATGAAGAAATATAATTATGTTAAGTTTAGTTTTTAAATCTGAAATCATGGTTTACATATAATTTGTGGCTGTTTATAAGGAATTTGCCAAAGCTACCAGATGTTGAGTGTGAGTAACTGATCTTATGAAATATAATAATTATAATAAACAAAACTTATCAAAATACAGTCTGGTCACAAAGGAAATTATAAAGCAGTAGTATTAGTTGATGATACATTCACCAGGGCACTGTAGACATCCACTAGGTGTCACTATTATGTCAATTATAAAATTGTAGGTACGGATGTATAAAACTTGCACAGAATATGTTGACAAACGCACTTACTACCTACCTCAGCCAGAACGTCTGTCTCTTGTAAGTTTCGATCCTGAAGATTAAAAAAAAAATTTAATAATAGAGTTTACCAAGAATTGTTTTTACTTAACTGTATTCTTTAATTAAACTGCCGCCAAGCTTTCCTAAATAATAATCTCGTGTAAACGAAAACCAACATTTACTTCCATATAACAGACAATAAAAATTATTATGGAAAAGGGAGTTTTGAATGACCATTTGAACTTGGCTGAAATTTGAATGGTTATTTCTGTTAGAAGTTTTACTGAGGCTTCCATCCAAACTGTGACAAATTTGGATATTTAATATCACAGTAACAATAAAAAAACAACTTAACTGACTGTTAACTAACTGACTAACAGATTCGTTGCACATGTACAACTGGGACCAAGTTTTCAATGTTGTTCCCATTACATCATTCATGACGGCATACCATTATGATGCCATATAGAATATAACAGGACAATTCCTCAAGTTTGTAAAAAAAATTGCATACCCAGTAGTTGAAAGAAGATCAAATATGTTTTAAAGAAATATAAACGCAAGCTGTGTGAGCAAAACAAAAGTATTGGAAAGAACTCAACTGTATTACCAAGGCTACCATAACTCTTGAATGAATGCAACAACTCTCGCTCATCACATCTGCTAGTTGTTACTCCATAAAATTATGTGAATTTTTCCAATGTCTTTACCTTGTTCCATATTTGTATCCACAACTGCCTGGAGAGTTTTTCAATGAACTGAGGTTGCTCCATGTCTACGACTGTGAGAAGACGCATGGCTGTGAGAGTACTGCGAGGGGAAAACACCGTCTTCATGGGATTCTACAAATGTAACCCGCTGCTATGAAGTGGTTCCATAGTTGGAAACAAACAGGACAGTGCTGCTTACAAGAAACAAACGCTTTGTTTGTACATAAAAGTTCATATACGTTTTGTATCAAAAACATTAGTTGGTCAACAGGTAGGACAGGAATATTACTATTATAGATAGAAGTTTAACAATTCATGGAACTATTGATGCATCGCAATAGTCGATGTGGAGATGCAATACCATTGATAGTAAATTGAACTATCGATAGTTATCGTTGATAGTACACTGAACTATCAATAGTCAGCAAAATAATTCAGCTGCACTACTTGTGTCACTGTAAAAATTATAAATAAACATGTTTTTTCAACTATATTGGATAACTTTATTTATTCATCGACCTAACATCAACAATTATGGATTAGAGCAGTGTTATTCATGGATTCAGCTTTTTAAATCAACTACCCCGAAGGCTACGCGATACCGCCAGGCTAGTCACTGTTCCATGATGCAAACACAATATCGGATTGTCATGAAACTATCACAATAGTACTGTAATAGTTAAACAGCTATCGCGATACTATCGATTCTATGTATCGAAATATGTCCCCAATAGTCACCCCTAAGTATAGCATTATTGACTAGACAACAATGACACAAATAAAATATTAAACAATTATTTCTCCATAAGATGATGCTGTTGAGCCTTTAGTTTCATGCCAGGTTTGGCAGTACTTTTGTCATGACTTTAAATGACAATTTCACAAATTTTACACAAAGTAAGTTAAATCATGTTTAATATGAAATTTTCATGGAATTTCACAAACATTTCACACTGAAATATAAAACATCAGCCCAACAAGAACATATAAGGGCAATTCCGCCAAATGGTCAACCTTACCATCATTTTATTTTCAAATACGGCACGATTTTGAAGATAAACATGATATCATTGCATAAATTACAAAATATTTGATGTCAAAGACAGTGGTATGGAATATGCGACTTTTCAAAAAAACTTAACTTTCTGAAAAAAGTAGTTTTTCATCATATTTTCTTTTTTCTTCCAGATTTTTTTATGTAGTAATGATATAGAGTGACATAGTAATCTAACTGTCAAATTTAATTTTTTATGTTCTGCATGATTCTAGGAATCATGGTTCCAATTTAGGTCACATCAGGCATGTACGTCCATAACACAAAATTATTATTTTTTATTGTATTGTCTAATAATTACTTAATAAAAAAATAAAAAATTAGGCAAAGTATATTTTTAGTCCTGAGTATGCACAAGTACTTACCTCGGTAACTTTATTTAAGTCGTCATATTTATGGTTTATCTTCGTTATGGACGTACACATTTTATGTATGTCCATAACGCTGTACATCCATCACACAATTCTCACAGTACAAAGTTGATAGGGCTACCACATTTTGTCAAATATTTTAACTACACTGGATACATACCACATATAACTCATTATGTAGCTCTATAGCCATTGTTTTTACTTAATGCTAGTTCTGTCACAAGGGAAAATTACTACGCCCAACATTGGAATTCTACGTTGACTGGGACATCAGTATGGACATATCAAGAAACACATGTACAGTTGTATAATACAACATCCTAACGAAGGAATTTGATTAACCAAAGATATGTGAAATAGAGTATGTCCCAACTCCTAAAGCAGTTTATCTTAAAGAACTTTGCCACCTTAGTCGAATCTGGTCCATTTCAGAAAAAATAGATAAAGAAAGATAGCAAGCAAACATTGGAAGAACTGAAACAATGCTTCTAGATCTGACATACTAAAATTAAATTATTTATTGTAACTATTTTCAAGAAGTACAAATAAACAGAGCAAAATTCTTTACCAAAGAAAACAGAGAACAACAAGGGGAAGAACATAAATACTCATGTACGTAAACATAATTTTGTTCTCCGATAACATCAACGTCAGTTTGATAGAGTTCTGATAAAATACTATTTTTATTATTAAATATCAAGTAGCATGCCCTAATTTATTGACTATGAGAAATGTTATGCATCCATGTTTACTGAATAGTGCAGTTCACTGTTCTTTATACAGTACAACTTGATTCATCCCATTCAGGGCAATTACATAGTCGTTTGGACGGGCACAGTATATAAAATATTAAAATGTAAAATATAACATAGGTAACAGCGTATTACTGGCTCATGTCATCATATACACAAGAACAATCATTTATCACATGAACACATGGAGTGCATTTCACACTGTAACAACTAAATATATCTAGAACACACGCACGCACGCACGCACGCACGCACGCACGCACGCACGCACGCACGCACGCACGCACGCACGCACGCACGCACGCACGCACGCACGCACGCACGCACGCACGCACACTACATTCATTTCACATTGTTGAGAAGACTGATGGCAGCAGGAATAAAGGATAACTTCTTCCGGTTTATTTTGCACGAGAGGCACCATCTCAGCCAAACAGTTCTCCTGTTTCTCTCTTTATTATGTTGCCTAAGCCTGGATGCAATGGCTTCTTGAAAAATCCAACAAATATTTGTCTTTGAAAAAAATAAGAACAGACATTATTCGTAGAACAACAGAACAAAGTCAAAGTGTATTTTGTACATTTAACAGAGTAGCATATTAAGAACACTTTGACAATAATTAATGATTGGTATTATGGAGTTTTTAAATTGTTGTAGAGCCGACATGCGTATCTGTCTTCATGAAGAACGTGTTAGTTTACCAAGTGCTGTCAGAGTATTTGAGTTTAAAAAGAAAGAGAACAGACCGAACATCAGGTGGAACTGCTGAAAATTATGATTTTGTTCTAAAACATTAAATAAAATTATATGAATATTCTTTCTGATTCTTCATAATATATGCATTTTAAAGTTTTATTTAAATCAGTAATGTCTTGAAGTTGATGTACATCCATAACAGAAAAAGTGTACGTCCATAACAACATACACATGAACCTGTGACTTAGATACTAGCAGGAAATGAATTAATTTTTATTTTATTTGGAATCTTACAGTCTAGTGTACAAACACATAGTTTTGTTATACTTATATTCATACTTCACAGATTACTGAACACTCTTCAGGATAGTTCATTTTCAAATCAGATAACTTTCATTTTACATATCCAAGATATGTAAAATGAAAGTTGTCTGATTTCATACTTCACAGAGTTTTTGAAATGTTTGAAGCAGCATTCAAAAATAATTTTCTCTGAGTATGTCCATAACTGGGGTATTTTTTAGAACATTCCTCAAAAATGAGGAAAGCTGGAGGGCTATCATTGGGCATGTTAATAGTATTAGGTAGGTTACACATTATGCCCATTTCTAAATCCACCTATTCCAATTGTGCTGTATTGCATGTCTTCACAAAGTGTCAAAAATTCTATGAAATGTACGCCAATAAACCCGGAACTGCCCATAACCAAACTTTTTTGAAAGACTATCAACAAGTATAATATTTTATGAATACTGACATACCCACCGAGGGCATGCGGAGAGGCACTTGGAAGTGCCTTCTGCACCGGGCCAAGTCATGCACCATGTAGGTGGCCTTGTTTGGAACCATCCCGGGGGGGTGGTTGCCTGCAGGGAACAAGTGTCAGCTTTAACAGACTTGTTGGCAAGTCACAAACTGGCAAGTCAAGTCAAGTATCAAGTCATTGACCTGCAAGTCAAGTCAAGTCAATGGCCTCCAAGTCCAAGTCGTCTTTCTGAATTCCAAGTCATGTCCCAAGTCACCAGGGTTCACCAATCACCATGATTGTTGTGGTCAGCAGTAATTTTGTTGTGGGAAATTTAGACAGATACTGCCCGGCCACAACATTAGCCAATTGTAATAAGTACTTAATGATCGTATCCAACAACATGGTCTCAGTTTGTATATGTTTCAAGCCACCATACTTGTTGGTAAGTTGCAAAGTGGCAAATTAAGTAAAGTCTCAAGTCAATGACTTCCAAGTCACGTCTCTCTGAATTCCAAGTCAAGTCACAAGTCAAGAAAATGGGTGACTCGAGTCTGATTCGAATCAGCCCTTACCACTCAAGTCAACAAGTCTGAGCTTTAAAGCAATAAATATAGCAGAAACTAAATAAGACTGCCTAGGACAAGTGTGTGCAATTTTTGTTTCATCAAAGTGCAATGTCTCATTTAAGTTAGAAGAATTGCATTCATCAGATCTGATCAATGATTGAGTTAATCTATCATTTGTTTTAGTTTCTGAAAGTAATCTTGAAATCCATGTCAGTTACTTATAAAAAATAATAATTAAAATTCCATACATACAGCCAGTGGTGCATGTACTTAGCTTCTTGCAGATAAAGTACGGAATCAAGTGATCAGCAGACGGTAAAAAGAATCAGATCACATGACACATTAAAAGATATTACCTGATTCATTCATGATTGCACCGAGGAAGAATGGCTTCAATTTCAAATCTAAGTTCCATTTTGTCCGATATCGTAGGAGCACCTGAAAATAAACAACAATATATATTAGTAACT